>WJEZ01003731.1:0-10236 GCA_009869925.1 Thalassaphorura encarpata | reverse complement strand
TGTACCTTCTTATTTTTCTAAAGGCGGTGGCTACAACTTGATCATTGTAAAACATCCCGACTGCGTGGTTGAAAATATTACAAATGTTCTCAAAACACGAATCCCTGGAATAGAAATTGCAGAAAATGTGGGATCTGAATTAAAATATGCCCTCAGTGAAAAGAATTCTCATCTGTATGCCAACATGTTTCGGGAATTGGAAGAAAGGAAAGTAGAATTAGGAATTTCCTCTTATGGAACGAGTAATTCAACAATGGAAGAAGTTTTTCTTCAAGTGGGGCGTGAAGCAGAAAAGAGAATATCAGAAGAATTTGATAGAATTCATCAAGGATCAGAGAGTTTTGGGCTCAAGCAAAGGTCAAACATAACCGTGGACCTTTTACAGGATACTAATGACCTGGAGAGTGTGGGCTCCAAGTGTGAAACGAGGAATTCTGGCTTTTCCCTGGACTTTCAACAATTCAGGGCCATGGTTGCAAAAAAATGGATTTATTCACTACAGAATCGAGTTTTGCTTCTTGTTCAGGTACATAATTACATTTTATTAGAATTTTTGTCGAGTTGTCAATAATCCTTGGCTGTACTTTAGATGGGAATACCTGCAATTTATTTACTATTTCTGCTACTGTTAATCAAAACCATTCCAGGGCTAATTGATCCCAAGCCTCATGTGTTTACGTTATCGGTACGCTCAGATTTTTATATGATTTTCAGTGAGATTTTAAGTTTGAGGTGTTAATTTCATTCAGGTGTATGAGACAGCCTGGAAAACCGTCACAACAGTTAACTGTGATGACAAGTCAAGCATTTTCTGTCGACCTTACCGAGACTTGGTGACAGAACGAGGATATCATCTGGAACAAATTAACAATGGAACATTTATTGACCATATCTTAAATCGAGTAAGCAAAAAATGCTATGATTTGACTCTTGATAGGTTTGTAATAAACACTTAATTATTTTTCAGCAAAATGAAGACCTTGTCCTCGTGAACTCAAAATATATAATTGGATTTGAACAAAGACCTGCCGCCCTACAACCACAAGATAATTCATCCAAGGCTGTGCGTACGGAATTGATTGGATTTTTCAACAATCAACCTTTCCATTCTCCACCCTTAGCCTTGAATTTTCTTACAAATGCAATCCTCAAGAAATTCACAACCCATACAGTCCAACTTACAAATTATCCATTTCCCTACTCTGATTTGGATAAATTGAGGAATAATGTAAACGTATATGGCTACGGATTTCAAGTTGGATTCAACATTACATTAGCCATTTCCTTTGTCGCTGCGTCTTTCCTTGTTTTCCTCATTACGGAAAGAGAATCAAAATCAAAGCTGATGCAACTCATCTCAGGGCTTCGAATTTCAATTTATTGGATGGCCAATTTTACAGTGGATTTTTTCTTTTACATCGTTGCCTGTATATTTGTCCTCGCATGTTTCTTTGTGATTGAAATTGAAGAGTTTCGAGAGTTTAGGATGATTTGTAATTTATTTGTGATTCTTTGTGCCTATGGTGGAGCCATTATTCCGCTCATGTACTTGACGAGCTTTTCCTTCAAGGATGTGGCCACTGGATTCTCACGAATGTCTATGATCAACATATTTTCAGGTAATTGGCGTAATCGGACGAAAGTAAACTGTTCATTTCGTAATATTATAAGAGAATCATTTTTATTTCAGGGACAGCTACGATGATGGCAGGTAAATTGGCTAAAAACTCTAATTTAAAAAAAAAATATTTTGATTATGAAGATTTTTTTTGCTAAATTTACAGTCACTGTCGTCGCCACGCCTGAATTTCACTTGGAGCATATATCGGACATGCTTCATTCGATTTTTCTGATTTTTCCAAACTATGCTTTGGGAATGGGAATCTTCCAAATGTCCACGAATTATCATCTCACACAACAGTGCCAGAATTTCCATTTGGAATTCCTATGCTTGTCTTCTCCAGAGAATTATTGCTGTACTAAATGTAAGTTTAAGAATTTTGGAAGCACTAAATTAGCCTGAATTATTTCAATGTTAAATTTATTCAGCCAAAACCAACTTTTTCGACTGGGAGCCCACGGGGATAGGAAAAAATCTGTTTTACATGTCATGCGTTGGAGTCTTGGCCTTTTGCATGGTTTTAATCATGGAAACTCTGTACTGTCGAAAATATTCCAATTGTTGTGGAGAACAATGCAAGGATGATGAAAATTTAGGCGAGAAAAATGGTAAAGTCCATCATCTGATTTACGAAATAATACTAATGTAGTGATTTATAAAATTTCAGAAGTCTCTCAAATTTCTGGATTGTGATGTTTTCGCGGAGGAAGAAAGAATTCGAAACACAAACCTCAAAAAGTTGTTTCAAACTGATAATTTGATTTTGAGGTAAATTCGCACTAAATTGATGTGCTAAAATGCTATAACTAGAAAATTTATGAATTTCTATGTATAGGGATCTTACAAAGCAATACGGTGAATTTTCTGGCCGTCAAGAAATTAAACATGGGTGTTCGGAAAGGAGAAACTTTTGGATTGTTGGGAGCAAATGGAGCAGGTAAGAAATCATTTTAGTTACTTTTATTTTCATAAACACTGACGCATATTGAATTTTAGGAAAAACAACAGTTTTTAAAATGTTAACGAGCGATACACCCGTAAGCTCGGGGGATGCGTACATAAATTCCAAGAAAGTAAAGCAAACAATCAGGAAAGGCCACAATAATTATGGCTATTGTCCACAATTTGATGGACTTCTTGGAGAAATGACTGGGAGACAAACGCTCCATTTATTCGCAAGACTAAAAGGAATTCCAGAAGGGGAAATTGATACGTTGACTGAGCAGTTGGCAAATGATCTCATTTTTAAACAGTATCTGGACGTAAAAGTCCAACGTTACAGGTAAGAGTAATTACCTCATGTATAGAATTTGAATAAGACTAAAAGGAATTCCAGAAGGGGAAATTGATACGTTGACTGAGCAGTTGGCAAATGATCTCATTTTTAAACAGTATCTGGACGTAAAAGTCCAACGTTACAGGTAAGAGTAATTACTTCACGTATAGAATTCGACATTTAATGAATTCTCTTAACATTTCAGCGGCGGAAATCGTCGAAAACTATCCACAGCACTTGCCCTTGTTGGAAATCCTCCGATTGTATTCCTAGATGAACCAACAACTGGGATGGATCCTTTAGCCAGGAGGCATTTGTGGAAAATGATATCTCGTTTANTTGCCCTTGTTGGAAATCCTCCGATTGTATTCCTAGATGAACCAACAACTGGGATGGATCCTTTAGCCAGGAGACATTTGTGGAAAATGATATCTCGTCTAAGGGATTCGGGGACAAGTATTGTCCTAACCTCACATAGGTAAAAATTAATCATTTTCTAGAGATTTTTGTACAATTTTCTCATTTTGAGTTTTAAAAATTAATTAGCATGGAAGAGTGTGAAGCACTCTGTTCAAGACTGGCCATTATGGTAAACGGACGATTCAATTGCATTGGATCTCCGCAGCATTTGAAAAGTAAATTTGGAAAAGGTTACACGATCATTGCCCAAATTGCGGTCTCGGAGCAAAATTCTATGGAAAGTGAATTCAACTCAAAACTAGTACAATCACAAGCACCCCAGGTACTATATTGAAACTTTTAAATTAATAATTTATTAAACAATTAATTCTAACCTTAATTTTAAAAGGCACAGAAACCAATGCGATATTCTCAGTTCGGGTCAATAAAAGTAAAAGACAAAGACAAACCTAAGGAGACTTTGTCTAGATGGGAAAATGATTTGTCTGCATTACAAAAATTTATAGAGGAGTCATTCCCAGGTAAAGACAAGAGAAATGAAAAAAATTAAACAAACTATAATTGAATTGAAATGTTTCTTTACATAGGATCCACTCTGGAGGATATTCGTCCAAATTTTGTTCATTATCATATTCCTCACTCAACTCATGTGTCCTGGGGGTATTTGTTTGAAAAAATGGAGATTGCAAAAGAAAAGTTTGCCCTGGATGCATACTCAGTGGGTCAAACTAGTTTAGAACAAGTTTTCCTACATTTCACAAAATCTTCGAGTCAATTAATTGTGTAATTTAATTTGTAGTACGATTGTTTAAGAATAAATCGCGTCAAGGTAAAATGACTTTACTTTTCATCATTGACATTTAAGGCTAATTATCAGATTACAGAATAATCATAGTTAAATAATATGAAAATCAGGGTGAAGGAGCTGGTTGCTCCTCGGCACTTGTATCCGTCTTTTCTTTTTTATCTTTCTTTCGTTTCTTTGACTTTTTTCTTGGTCCTGGTGCCGGTACCTCCGATTCTGGTTCAGCCACTTCGGTCTCTGCTTTTCCTTCAAATTTTTCAGTTTTGTTTTCTACTTCCCCAACCTTGTTTTCCTTTTCATGATTTTGTTCTTCATTCTTGAAGGTCATCTTCGTCCTCATCATCAATATCAATTTCCTCAAGCTCCTCTTCAAAATCTTTTTCTGCCCTTTTGAGTCCCACAACAGTAAGCGAGTCATATTTGCCTACCCTGGCACTCCGTACCTGAAAAATGGATTGAGAGTCTCTCCTTCGATCATATTTTTTGATCACGTACAATTGTAATTGTTTTTTAAATTCAGGAAACATTTTGATCAAATGTAGAATATCAAATTGAGACAGAGATAAGATTTCTGTGTGAACTTCGCTCCTATAATTTTTGGTATAGTATTGATCATAGAAACAGGCAGTGAGACGACCAAAGACTTGACCCGGAAGATATCGTTTTTTGATTACAATGTCTCCTCTTGTCCCATGAGTGTATCCATATACTTCACCTTTGAAAACCAAGTAAAGGCGATCCCCTGGCTCTCCCGCGTATACAATGTTTGTCCCAGATAAAAACATTGTGTGCGTAAAACGAACACAAACTTGTCGAAGAAAAGTCTTGTCCTTGACTCCATGAAACATTTTACACTAGAAATGAGCACACATGAATGCATGAATATTTTATATAGAAAAGTTATAATTTTATCACACCAGCTTCGCCACTTCGTAATACAATGAGAAGCAAACTTCGATTTTCATAGTCAAGTGGTAGAATATCAGTTGCCTTGTGATAGTTGACACCGCGACACCCTTCCCACATCATCAGGAAATAAGCTGTAGAAATTATAAATGTGTTGAAAACACTAATAAATACTCAAATGCATCAACATTTAATAGGTGTTTACCATTTAGCAGATATTGTCTTTGAGACGAGAGTCCAATATTGCATAAATATTTCTAAAGAAAATGACGATTTAAGGCAACCCTATTTAAATTATCATTACGTCTTAACTTATACTCACCGACAGGAGTTTGACTTGATAGAAAAATTCACGATGAGCTTTGCCAAGTGATGCAGCACCAGATGTAAACTCGGAAAGAATTACGTTCAGAAGAAATGCACCGCCTGCAGAATAGAATTGAATAAATGACCCAAAAATAAAAGTTTAGAGCTGAACTTAATACAAAAATCTTACAAAAAATTGCCACAATTGCCACCAAGGTTTCATTTTCATTTACCGGAGTAATGTCTCCAAAACCTGAAATTTAAATTTAATTTGAATTCTTGTTGAGTGAAAAATTACAAGTAGAGTAAGAAATTTTTACCAGTAGTCGAAACAGTCGTAACGACCCAATACAGGGAGCGAATGTACCACCTCCATGGAGTCATCAATTCAATTTCTGTAAAGTTCATTCTCCTGGGCGACTATTTCATTTCATAAGGTAATTTTTTTATATTAATTACTATAATTAATTAGTAATTAAATCAAGGTCATCTCATCTACATACATCGCCTAGTCCATCCACCTTCCGCACACATTTCAAGAATCTCATCATGGGTCCAGACCGTATTAGCTGCACAAGCCGATGGCGCACTCACAAGGACTCAACCAATAAAATACGCAAGCCAAGGAATGGGCCATGAGCAAGAAAAACGAAACTGAAATTATAATCTTGAATAAAAAGTTACTTGTCAACAAATCTTCCTTCTTCTTTAGCTGGACTCGATAAAAATGAATCTAGAAACGATAAATGGTTTTTTAAAGTTATTTTTGAGTACTTTCGGGTTCCTATTTGAATTACCAGTCGTAAAAACCGAACGAGGTACAAAAGTCTCCATTTATCTCTGTCCTCTTCATTTGGAATGGATTGCAAGACTAAAAACACTGGGAAGGCCGAAACGATGTCAAAAAGAAATAGTGTGTAATCTGTAACATAACTGCATGGGAAATTGCATGAGTTGACTTCGCAGTCAAAACTTGAAAGGCAAATTGGACTTACTTGAAAGCTATTCCCTTGTGAGTTTTGCAATAAATCCCTTCAAAGATGATGAATGGGGTTAAAAAGTTAAAAATGATGTTAAGATAAAAGGGGATTTCTACATATAGCGTAATTCGTTGAATCGCAGTTGCAATTCCTTGATTATCGAAAGGAGTTCGAGTGGACTCATTACTAAAAGCAATTTCATAGCTAGCCAGTCCTGGGGTAATTAGGCTCAACCACACGATAAGGAAGCCGAACCAATTCATAAATGGACATTTTGGGTGCAAAAGCAAAGAAAAATTTTCTCGAACTCTGAAATAAAAAATTTCAGGGAACAATAGTAGTTTATCGAAGTATGTTTTCTAATTTTCTAACTTTACTTTGAGGCAAAGTAGATGAATGCCAAATCATCATCATCACGCCCAAAATTAATTAATTTCTTCCGATATCTATGAAAACGACTATCAACGTGAACGTCCTTTTCTGACTCGTCTTCTAAATTAGGGTGGTCTTTGAGGTCCAAAATGTATTCAATTTGTCTAATATAAAAGTAGATTAGATTTTACGTAAATTCTGCCATCAGTAAGCGAAATGAAAATCAACAACGTACTTGGTAAAATATGATTTTTGAATTTCATATTTTTCCTCTTTCACTTTCATTTTGGTTTGTACAATTCTCTCAAAGACATCATCCTGTCCATTCCTGATTTGACTCACCATATTAACAACGTACTTGGTAAAATATGATTTTTGAATTTCATATTTTTCCTCTTTCACTTTCATTTTGGTTTGTACAATTCTCTCAAAGACATCATCCTGTCCATTCCTGATTTGACTCACCATCGCGTCGTGTAGAACAGGGTAACTTTCCAAAACTGCTTGGAAATCCTCAGATGTGAGAACAAAAACTTCAACAAGAGTACTCGCGACTGCAGAGAATTTTCTGGGAAGTCCATATACCATCGCAGCTTCTCCAAAAGAACTGGTAAAATAAATTATTACTGTTTGTCATATTTGATAAAACAAATTAACGTACGATCCCGGCCCTAACGTAGCGAACCACTCTCCTTCTTCATCTTGGATCCAAACTTTTCCTTCTACGATAATGAACATTTCATATTCTAAATTTCCAATCCTCATCAGTCGCTCTCCTTTTAGAAAATACAATTTCTTCATGTCCAAACTTTTCCTTCTACAATAATGAACATTTCATATTCTAAATTTCCAATCCTCATCAGTCGCTCTCCTTTTAGAAAATACAATTTCTTCATGTATTGGCAAATCCCTCTAATAATATTTTCAGACAAGTTTACAAAGATTGGAACTCTTTTGAGTAGGTCGCCCACAAATTCTCGAAATAGATCAGCTTCCAAAGCTATAATGTTGAAAAATGTTTATTTAGAATTCTGAACAAATCATATTCGTAACCTATTCCAATGACCTGGATGAAGGTCATAGAATAAAGTCCGAGGCTGTAATCCTCTGGAAGTGACCCAATTGTGCTTCAAATGATCTCCTTACACTCCTGATTAAAATTGAAGAAGACATAATTGACATTACATGGAACGTTAATCATTTAATTCACCTCACTAGTCGCCAATGAACATTTTCTCTTGCCATTACTATATTCAAACAACGCATTTCTTCGCGATACTTGGCTCGGTTCTCATCCACGTCGACTTCGGCTGCCGTAATGTCAGCAAGTACACAAATTGACAAAATGCATCCTGCGCCAAATGAAATAAAATTTGATTAGATAGAAATACTAGTATCAAGTATAGGTATATTTGTCGTTCTCTTTACCAAATATCATCATTACGACCAGAAGGAGAACTTCGCTTCGACTAATTGAAAGTAAATCAGCTGCAAGATATTGTTACAAAAATCAATAAAGATTGCGCATTGAGAATAAAAGAAAAAGTATTTACCAAATCCAATCCCGAAAATAACTTGGCTCACATAATACATCCCATAAATCCATCTAGAAATGGCTGTGTCTAGCAAAGAAGCTAAACAAAGCAGAAAGGGACAAATATTAAATTTTCTTAAGGTTCCTAATTTTATATTCTTACTTTTCTTAAATACCCAACTGTTTTGCATACAATAGGGTAATCGATATTCGTCGTCTTTCTGAAAAATTCGTGGCTTATTTGGACATGATATGTGAGATGCTAAACCTGTCAGTGCCGAGCAGAGCACAGTAGTCAGAGCAATATACATACCCAATCTAATTGTATATAAAATATTAAAAATCTAATCTTCTAGCACATAATTGTGTACAGTAGGATTTGATCTTACAGAACAGCATATCTATACTTGAAAATACTGTGACATATATGCACAATGGCTGGAATCCTAATAACTTGACCTAATCGAGTCCATCGTAATTTTGTGTACCAATAAGCTCCAGGCGAATATCCAAAAGGATGAGACCATTCCAAAATTGAAACTATCAACTCAAATGGAGCACAGCATAAGACATCGATAAAGAAAGTCCCATCGTACACGTAGTACATCATCGTACGTAGAGGATGACAAATTAAAACATATCTTTTATCATAGTAAGCCCAATGCATTTTGATGTAACTGTAATAAAATGACAAATATTAGGTAAAGCCTGAAAGTGAAAATTTATAAATTTCTCCTTACATGTCGAGATAATTTAAGAAATCGAGACTAATCTGAAAACATCGAAACCACGGAGATCTCAATTCCATGAAGCTTTCTACCATTAAAGTGGCGAGAGTCACACAACTCAAAAAACTCGAGATGCTAAGCCACAATTTGGCAAAACCACCAGCTGGGTGCACTGTTCTACGCATTAGGAGTAACCTAAAATGCAAATAAATATTTAATTTGCTGATACAAACTACCCACACCCATAAATAAGCTTACTTGTACGCGAAGGCGAATTTTAAATGTTCAAAAAGCTCGTGATATTCAAAGAATGTGCAGTATGGATAATTATCAGCTTTCGTCCTGGGAAATTTAATCCAAGAATAAATACGTTTGGGTCTTTCTACAACTTGGACTTTGTATTTGGAGTATCGGCTCGTCATTTCATTAATTTGATCTTGAATTCGGTACTAATATGTAAAAAAAAACATAACATTACCCTTAGCGCCAGAATACCTAATAAAATTATCGACATGCCTTTTCTTGTTCAATCAGTTCGTCAGTTTCGGGTTCTTCCTCGAGCATGACGTTCAAATTGGTTCGATCAATCTCATAAAGAAGACAATAGCTCAAAGTTTTAATGTGATGATTAGCTGGTTCCCCGAACAAAAGATCTCTGAGACCAAAATGACCTGTACCTTCTAATACTCTAACAGGTTTATCCTGATTATCGTCCATTACCTGAAAACATCATTTAAATGCAAATGCAATACGTTAAAAACAAACTATAGTACTTACAGCAACTGATCCCCTTGCAACCAAATAAATTTGTCTTCTAACTTCACCCTTTCTAAGAAATATGCTTCCAGGTGGAATCAAGTAGCGACGCATTGTTTTTGTCAGCAGGACCATGAGCTTCGTATCAATTTTCTAAAATAAAATGAGAATTTGCATTGATCCAGGATAGAACAGCACTAGCACATGTTTTTTGATTTACTGTAAGAATCGGGACCCCATCAAAGAGAAGAGAAACGTCTTGATACAGAACATCTTCTAATAAATAGTCAGGTGCATCAAACATAAAATGAAAGGCTGCCCTTGGAAGATTAACTCCACCTAGCAACTGATCCTGAAGAGTATAATGTTCAATCACACGATTCTGAAGCATTTCATTAATTCCGTGGTGATCCATGAACTGTCTAATTGCAACTAGTTTTTGTTGAAACAGGAGTCTAGGGTTGTGAAATTAAATTTGTACATGAATCTGACTTTAGGGTAAAAAAGTCAAGTAATTATTTTATTACTTGGG
>WJEZ01003730.1:0-10243 GCA_009869925.1 Thalassaphorura encarpata | reverse complement strand
TTTTATTTGCTTATTTCAGCATATCACATTTTTCATTATAATTTTCTATTTTTCTCAGTACAAAATACAATAACAATAAAACAGTAAAAATTATTTACGCTTAAAAGAAAGGACTGAGTATGCCCCGTTTAAAAGAGTATAAAAAATTCCTTAAACGCTAATGACTAAAATACTCATTGATAATATCGTATCTAAAGCTCTAATTATATTCATACTTTAATGAAGGATGGAAGATTATCTGCAGAAATATTGTCAAGCAATACTGATTTCCAAACAGTTTCTTTACCATCCAATAATCTAATGCGTCCGATCGTATCTTCACTCAAAAATGGTTTCATGAGATTCAATACAATTTTGAACATTCTTGGTGCATTGAGAACGTAGAGGGTTTTGATGACACCGGGATAATTATCTTCGCATGTTTTTGCAAGCTCCGTGATTGCCGAAATTAATTTGGTATTGGCGAGTTGAGTGTAGGGCATCTTGCTCATGTCAACTAATCCACAGAATCTGGTCACTTTTCCACCGGTTTTGGCGTGTTGTTTTCTGACATTGACCATTGTCTGCTCAGACGTTTTCAACAAATAACGAACGAATTTGTCTTTTCCTCCTGGTGAATTTACAAGTTTACGAACATCCCAACAAGCGTTCATGGCAAGAACTGCAGAGAGGAAAAATATTTTGGTTAAAATCTTGAAAATTAATAACCTTAAAAAATTAAGTTTACAAATTGTAATGTTAAACTTACTTGGAGCACCGTCTTTGTCAATTCCATTCAACTCTACAGGGAATTCTTCAGAAAGTTCTTTCATGTCTTCTTGGCCAATTCTGTCCAACCCATTGTCTTTTCTCCATTGCTTGTTCTGAAAATTAATTAATAAATTATTAAAATGCTTCCAAGTAAGGTAAAGTGCTAAAAATATTAGAAAATATTAAGATAGAATATGAGCTTACATTTCTGAGATATTCTTCTGCTTTCTTCAAGTCGTGTCTGGCATATCTAATCCAAGTTACAAGAAAATCGTCTGATTCATCAAATTTGTCCTCTAAAACGTCGGCAGCTAGAGCCCTAAGCTCTGCAATAAGTTGAATTTCACGTTCAGTGAAAGTAGATTTCATATTTGGAGTTATTTGTGTATATGTGTGTATTTAAATGGAATTGAATTTGAGGTTTTGAACTTGTTTTCTTTTATCTTTACTTTTACTATTTGCTCTTGAGTTGCTATTCTTTGACTGTGAGGTTGTATCATCAAATTCAGCTCTTAAACCCTCAGGAATTGACACTCATCGGCACGGCACGATACAAATGCATAGCACAAGCTCAGCGGCTGTCCTTCCAAAATCTGGTTTGGTGGTCAAGAGCACGGCATGGGAAAACCTCTGGCCTTTAGTGGCAGCAAAAAAAACTTAGAATTCCCCAGAATCTGCTTTTGGGCGCCGCAAATGCCAAAAACCTACGTCAAGCCTTATGTTTATAAAGCAAGTGTCCTGTCCAGCCTTACCCTGGCGGTAGTTTGTTGCAAAACGAACAATGCAGCAAAAAAAATTATTCTTCATAAAAATTACGTCAGGGAAGCCAACTGGACTGGGGAACGTGTAGTTGGTGGCTCCTAGGGGGAAATGGCAAGTGCAGCGTCCTACAATTACGACCATTGCCTTGGTCAAGGGGGTTTACTATTGTACGTGGACGTAATGAAATTAGTTGTGTGTGTGAACACGTGTGAATGACGGCTGGTAAATACGTTTTTGTAGAGCAGTACTACCGCAATTCATTGCCACGTCGATAAAAATGCATAGAGGAAGTCTTTGTCTGTTCTTTTGAGTGCAGTGCAGTGCGGAATTTCCATGGTCGTGTCATGTTTACAGGTCAAGTTCAAATGTAAAACAATGGAAATGCATAGGATTTGCTCTTGGCCCATCAGTGAATGCAAAATTATACGGTTGCTTCACATTGCAGTTTATGCAATTTTAATTGAAACCTTGTAATTTGCAGTTGTTATTAAAATAATTTTTGGATTTGAATAATAGAAAGGGTTATTGAGCTGTCCAAATCAAGAGTTTCTCAGAAATCGACCACTAAATCGTTTAAAACTGAAATAATGCCCAAGTTGAGGTCATAAGTAAAAAATCTCTTGCTATGTTAAGAATGAAATAGATAGTTACAGGCTAAGACAATAAATTAAAGCTTGCAAATTCCATAGAAGAAACTACGATATTGTTTTAGGCTAGACTAGTGCATTAAATTCAATGTCAATGAGGATCACAACAACCAAAAACAAAGATGTTGTCCACCCTCACACTCACTCACAATGTAAGGAAGCCGAAGCAAGCACCAATTTCTCAAGATCACTTAATTTCATTTTCTTGTTATCTATCAGCCAGCATTCTGCGGAAGGGAAGGAAATAACAAAAGTGGAAGTGTTGTTGTTGATTAAAGATCTATAGGAACAGCAATTTATCATTCGGAAGTTTATCAGACTAGGAATTGGATGGAACTGACCACTCCCAAACAAAAATCAAAGGAGTAAACAACGGAACGGACAGATCTTTGCCCTCAAGTAAGCAGAATTCAAAGTTGAGTGGACAGAGAGGGTTGAAATTCAGAGAGTCAATATACTAGTAGTTAAGAGGTTAGATTTTAACCCAAGGTTCTTACTCCTTCCCTAGGTTGAACATTTCTTTTCTTCCAATCTGTAGTGTTGCTACATCGAGAAGGCCTCGTAAATTACAACTAATTAGGGGTATGATAATTGCATTTACTGTATTATATTTGTTTTGGACCGATAGCAAATAAAGAATTCTATCATCAAAGAATCATTGTCCACATCGTATGAAATCTGACGGGTTATGGAAATAACGATTGTCCGGTTGATTTTGCTGACGTCAAGATCAACTAAACTTGATCGTAAATGCGTTTGTAGAAACTTAAGCTACACACTAAATCCAGGTACCAAAATTAAGTGTTATGTCAAACAATCAAGCAAAAAATATTGCACGAGTCGTCCTTGGACAGGATTAGGATTGCCCGTGCTGATGGCGCGATTCAAGAAGGTCTGCATACAACTTGTTAATAATACATGCGGAATATAGTATAACATTCCTGGAAAATAGCATGGAAAAGAATTGGAATCTGCGCATCTTAGGCCAATTCCCCCATAAGTAATTAACTTGAGCCAAAAGAAAATCAAAACAAGCAATTAGCCTTAACTTTGAGCGATGACGCAAGTGGTTTAACTTGGTGTGGCTATGCTGCATGACCAAACGCACAGGTTAATGAAGAACAATTTTCCTTAATAGATTGTTTACCTTCTTAATTGTTGATGCTGACTTGCAACTTCTGGCTGGCAGTTTACAGAAAATAGATAACACGTAACGTGTACGCACTAAATACTTTATTAGATAACAGGTAAAAGAAAACAAAGTACAATTTATTGTAATATGCGAGTACAACTTATTTCGTTACCTCTACTTTGAATTATATTAACCCTACTTAATTGTTTTCGTAAATGAAGGCAATTGATCTGCCCGTATAGTTTCTTGGAGGGCTTTCCTCCTAAACGCACAGGTTAATGAAGAACAATTTTCCTTAATAGATTGTTTACCTTCTTAATTGTTGATGCTGACTTGCAACTTCTGGCTGGCAGTTTACAGAAAATACATAACACGTAACGTGTACGCACTAAATACTTTATTAGATAACAAGTAAAAGAAAACAAAGTACTATTTATCTTAATATGCGAATACAACTTATTTCGTTACCTCTACTTTGAATTATATTAACCCTACTTAATTGTTTTCGTAAATGAAGGCAATTGATCTGCCCGTATAGTTTCTTGGAGAGCTTTTCTCCATTCTTTTTGATCCGTTCCATACAGCTTGATTCTTCCAATCGTATCCGCACTGAAAAACGGTTTTACAATTGCAAGAGCAATTTTGAAAGTTCTCGGAGCTAAAAAAATAAATACATTACAATGGTTTGAAATTTTACGTTTGTTCAATGGGTACCAGAAGCATTAAAAGTAACAAGCACTTACCGTTAATCACATGAATCGCCTTAATGATTCCGGGATAATTGTCTTCCATAAAATTCACAAGTTGGTTAAATGTGGAAAGAACTGTGAAATAAACGCTTGTTAAAAAGGTGGCAAAGTAGAATTCCAGCATTGGGTATGATTAAATATACGAAATACCTGATCCGCTATGTCAACTGACTGAATACATAACCTTCGACATCAACGACGAAAACAACTTGATTTACTTTCCCATTGGTGGCAAAATGTTGTTTCTTAACTTCGACTGAACTCATTTCAGCTTGTTGGAGCATGTATCGAGTCAAGCGCTCCTTTCCATCCGGAACGTTAATAACTTTTCTCAAGTCTTTGTCCATCTTTATCCCGAGTACTGCAATGGATTTAAATGTGATTCAATTAATTAAATTAAGTAATAGATAAGATCACTCGACACCACTACTAAATTTAATAATCTTACTTGGACATCCTTCATTATCTAATCCAGGTCGCTCAATCGGAAGGAACTCTTCTAAATCTGGAAATTTTTCTTCCAGCAGAGCCCTGATTTTCATTTCCTGCTTCCATTTCTTATTCTAGAACGAAGATACAAAATCCAAAATTAATATAATTGTGAGAATTAATGTTGATTTAATTCGATTATTCAGCTTACACCCCGAAGAGCTTGTTCAGCCTTTTTCACGTCATGGCTTTTATCTATAAATAGTTGAAAAATGTATTGTAAAATTAGAATAGTTCTTTCAGAAACAGGTTTTCAGAGACTGTCATAAAAATCTTAAAATATTCAAATTACATCGAATCCATTTGATAAGAAAATCATCTTTCACTTCATAATCATCTTCCAATACGTCACTCGCAAGACCTCGAAGCTGAAATTTTAAAGAGTTATCAAAATTTCTTGTTTTTTTATGAAATTCTTGTTTAAATTTACCTCAGAAGTGAGAGCGAGTTCTTTCCCTGTTAATTCCATTTTAGTTTAACTAGGAACTGACTGTAATTACGCCTACCAAAAATTGAAGTTGAAACTGAATGATGTTTGTGCAAATCCCAATCGATCTATTCGATATCAACAGCTAATCTGTAATTACACAATTGAATTGGAAAATATGTAGCATTGTTCATTTGTCCAACGCTGCAAAACCACATGCAAAATACTTAAACAATATACAAATAATCCAATCTGGGCCTGAGTACCTCCTCTAGTATTACTGGACACTGGAGAATAGCTAGTTCAATAAATTGATGATTGATAAGCCCCGTCAATCACACCCCAAAACAATGCACAACACTCCTTTATGCTTCTTCCTTTGATTATGAATGTGAATAATAATGACTCGGCTCAAATTAATATACCTGAGTTTTATATTTATACTATTCAAGGTTACTATTATATTTCCGTTTGTAATTTAATTATAAACGAGGGGTTGCGTGAATTTAGCATTAATAAATATTTTTGAATAATATTATAACACCAAAGAGCTTCTAATGATCAGTTTGCCCTTGACTTTCGGTCAGTGCGACTGGGACTCTGGATTTCATTCGAGTGAGATTAACACGAGCCAAGCTTTGTTTTTACAAAAAGGAACCTGGAATAATTTTTTCCAGCATACCAGGTATTCAAAAGTTTATCTGAAAATCATCTGGAGGAATCATCTAGATTCAGTGAAGAGAAATTAATTATTACATGATCAACTTTAATCTGATTTAACTTAATTTCCGTGACCAGGTACACGCGGTACATCTTTTCAACATTAAAAAATTAGGATTTTTTGGACTACAACGTGAGAATTAGTATGAAACCTAATTGTTCTTCGTCAAATAAAAAAACTAATGCTGGGAGAATGCGGGGTTTATTTCCCAAGAAAAGCCCATGTTATTTCAAACTAAAGTTATTTCAGATCAGATTAACTCATTCATTTTATTTCCCAATTAACGTTGATCATTCAGTTCAATACAATAAATTTTAGCAAAACGTATGATTAAACCAATTAACTGAACTATTAGTACTAAGACTTGGGTAGTTTACAAATCACTGTTAATTTTGTTTGACACACAAAATTCACTCATAATTTTGGAATGCACTGGCTTGTCTTGTAGGACAATACGGTGCCGTAAAAAAGTAGCATTAGCACTAGAACAATGAGTTTAATAAATTAAGAAAATATGATGAGTACTTCTGAATTGAAGGAATCTTAAGCTGCAGTAAGAGCAACACGAGTAAATAATTTTGTGTATTACGGTGCCGTAAAAAAGTAGCATTAGCACTAGAACAATGAGTTTAATAAATTAAGAAAATATGATGAGTACTTCTGAATTGAAGGAATCTTAAGCTGCAGTAAGAGCAACCCGAGTAAATAATTTTGTGTATCTTGAGCACTCATCATGTGTGAATTTGGATCCAGCTGGAATGGATAATTTCTGTAAAAGGAAAATTTGGAAATTATTTGAAGGTTAAAATGAGAAATTGAGGCTTGATTGTCATAAAGACTTACATTTGGCACAACAGCCACAAGATCCAGAGCTACCGCATTTGCAAGCACATTTGCAAGAGCCATCCTTGGATTCTCCCTTGCAAGAGCAATCAGCACAAGAGCAGCATTTTGTGCAACAAGCACATTTGCAATCCTTTCCACATTTGCAATCAGCTCCACAGCTACATCCAGCACGTCCACATCCTCCAGCACTGGCGGCTGCTCCAGCCTTTCCACATTGACAATTGTCTCCACAAGCACAGCTAGATCCACATCCACATGATCCAGATTTGCATGCACATCCGCACCCAGCTCCTCCAGTCTTCCCGCATTGACAATTAGCCCCACAAGAACATCCAGCGCATCCACAGCCTTTTCCACATTGACAATTTGGACCACAGGAACAAGTTCCAGATCCACATTTGGCATCTCCGCAAGCCTTAGCTGAAAATAATCAATACCTATGAGCAACCTGTTGACAACTTGTGATTCTTAGCTTATTTTTCATTAAATTCATCCACATTGACAATTTGGACCACAGGAACAAGTTCCAGATCCACATTTGGCATCTCCGCAAGCCTTAGCTGAAAATAATCAATACCTATGAGCAACTTGTTGACAACTTGTGATTCTTAGCTTATTTTTCAGTAAATTCAATGAAATGTGAATGGAATCTTCACTTTTTCAATATTACCTTTTCCACATTGACAATTTGGACCACAGGAACAAGTCCCAGATCCACATTTGGCATCTCCGCAAGCTTTAGCTGAAAATAATCAATACTTATGAACAACCTGATGACAACTTGTGATTCTTAGCCTATTTTTCGTTAAATTCAATGAAATGTGAATGGAATCTTCGCTTTTTCAATATTTGTAATGTATATGGTAGATTTTACTCACTGTCAGACATGATGATGACTTTTCTTTTGGCTAAACTTCTTCACAATATGTTAGTGCTGAGTTGGCTTTTGAGACGTAATAATAACTTGTTGATGAGACTTGAAAGTTTCTTCCTGAAAATCTAATGATTAACTGAACAACAAGTTTGCCGGAAGCCGGGTCTTTTATACATTTAGGCCTTGTGGAGTGGAGTGGAAATGCACCGGCTGCTGAGCTGAGTCAATATCCTAGGATAAAGTACTACAACGTGGAGGAAGAGGGGAAATTAGTGCGTGCCGTGTGCCGATTTTGCACTCGCTTTTCCAATCTGCACACGACACTCCAGTACTTGGGCCAATGAATGGATTTCTGGAGAAGAGACTCGTGTGCAAATTGTTTAATGTAATGTAACTTCTACTTCGGAATGTCTCTCTGTTTGTGTTTTTGACCAAGAAGCCATCATCATCATAACAATTCAAGGGAACGCAGTCAGTCAGTGCGGAGAAGACACAATAACGTCACTCAAGTAAAGGAAATGACTCAACTTGACTTGGCATGGGATCATATTACGTTTCATTCAAATCAAATTGAAATAAATGTTACGTTGCTTCATGCATGACTTACTGGAAGAGTAATATTTTTCATGAAATGAACTATCCAGACTCAGACACAGTTGGCAGACGTATATGTAATACGTACTGTATTTTATTGCGTCTGGTCTGCTACATTGACATTCACACAAACTAATTCTCAGTCAATTCTTTACATTTCAACCCCAGGTGTAATCTCAGATATGTATATCACTCATCTACCAGAGCATTCTAAGGTTGAATTTTATGCAATAGCAATAATGTTGCAAAAACCTTGAAATCTAAATTCCGTCGCAACAGATTATGAATTCGTTATTCGTGTTAGGCTACTAAGGTTAAAAGGTATCCAAAATTATGGAGTTGTAGTTGTCGAAGCTAAATTGAATGACATGCCCTAATACACCTTACTACAGTTTCAACCAATTTGATTACAATTTACTAATTCGAGAGAATTACCTACCACATCGGTTTTCTAGAAAGTGAAGCCTTAGCAATCTGGAATTACTATGAATGTAATAATTCGTTCCAATAATAATAACTTATGGTGTCAGATTTAGCCCTCTACCAAAAAGTCCATTTAGCTGTAAATCCACAAAAGATGCTAGTGTTATGCCTTGTTTTTATTCATACCTTATTGTCTTATTTAACTATGGAGAATTTCATAATTATATCTTCAGAGGAAGATTAAATGTATCGTTGAATTAAATTAAAAGAAAATTACTAATACTTCATACTCTAGCTTGAAATTCCTCAATAGAATAATTGAATAATTATGTCATGTATGTTCTAATGGTAACTTATTTCCAAGTGGGGAAATGAAAAGTCAATGCCAAGAACTAGGACTGACAACTAGCAGAGCAATAGAACCAGTTGCATTGTAGTTTGCGTTACATTTCATTTCATTTCTTGCTCGTTCGTTCACTGGTACACGTTTCATTTGGGTTGTATAAGAAATGACGGGAGTTGATCTTGAGAAATATCTTCCAACAAAGCTTCCATCCATTTATCTTTATTGTGTGTCATACCATCTCAAACGAGACAAAGTGTCTGCACTCAGAAAGGGTTTGAGAATGTTGAGTAGGACTTTTAATGCCTTTGGAGCTAGAAATAACACAAAAAGTTGCTTCATGTTAAAACACGCATTCGTTAGTGGTCGGATCTGGGGATTAAAAAGCTCACCATTTATCACATAAAGAGTTTTTGCGATCCCTGGGTAATTGTCTTCTCCCAATCTGGCCACTTCGGTCAAGGCAGAAATTACTATAGGGTTTGGGGACAAATTAATATTTAGAATCAAATGTCAATTTTCATGTAACATCTCATGCTGACTTGCTTTTTTCACAACTAAAAATTACCTTTTCTACTCATCAATTGTCTAAAACAAAATCCATCCAAATCGGCCAAAACATTAAAATGTTTGATATTTCCGTTTGTCAAAAAATACTGCCTTCGAATTATCGCAGAAGTTTGCTCGCAATGTTTCAACATGTAGCGAATGTAGCGTTGTTTTCCATCTGGGCTTGCATCTACAACTTTTCTAATGTCACCTTCAAGTCTCATCGCCATAACTGTCAAAATTTGAATCGTGTTAAATCAAATAGCCTCATACTAAAGAAAACGTGTGTAAAATTATGCTGGCTTACTCGGACAACCCTCCTTATCAATCCCTGATAGTTCTATTGGATAATTTTCATCCATTTCCTTCATATCTTCACGGAGAATTCTGTCCATATTGTTATCTTTCCTCCATTTCTTGTTCTGGGAAAGAAAGAGTTCATAAATTAAAATGGGCATAATTTTTCTTACGATATACTGCGTCAGACTTACATTTCTGAGTGCAGTTTCTGCTTTTTTGACATCAAAATTGGCATCTACATGAATTGTCAACATTGATTACGGCATATTCTGGCAATAAGACTAAAATTTGTGGTGAATTGAGCTTACATTTGAGCCAAGTCAAGAGAAAATCATCTGTTTCTTCAAATTCATCTTCCAAGAGTTCAGCAACAAGCTTCCTCAACTGGAAGAAATATAAGAAAATATAGATTTAGAGCTGGTAAATTAAAGTCTCAAGTAGTACGGCTCCCCTGTCCTGCTACAGCCAAGAAAAGCCAATGGCTTATACCATTTGACCCAGTTTGTTAAAATTGTTAGACTTACATCTGAGACGAGTGTTTTCTCCTTTTCCGAAAGATTACTCTTCATTTTTAAAATGATATATCACAAATTTTATTTTTATTAGTTTAAAGTTTTCAGATCACAACCAAATAGCA
>WJEZ01003729.1:0-10243 GCA_009869925.1 Thalassaphorura encarpata | reverse complement strand
TATATATTGAATTCGTTGTAGATAAAATAAACTTTTAACGAAAATAGGGAGGGGCAAAATGTGGTCTGAAAAGTGTACTACTTTATGAAGAAATATAGTTGGTCACCTTGTTTTAATTATAAATGAAATTATGTAAGCGATTCTTTAATTAAGTGAGAGGCTTTGAGTCAAAAATGAAAATTATAGAGACAACGGAGAAAGCTTGAAGATTTTTTTGAAAAATGTTACCATAAAATGAAAGAATTGAAAAATGGTAACTTAAAATCGAAATTCGTAGGTAAGCTTTCACACTTGGCTAGTTGTTTTCATCCTGTTCCTGTGAAGTGACAAGGGAGGCTTTGGAGATAAGTGAAAAAATTACTCTCAACAATTACCGGACACATTTCGATTGAAAAATTAAGGCACGACCGACCAATCCTAATACGGAATAAATTAAACTTTTTCAAAACTCATAGCATTCTTTTTGCACTTGAATCGAGACTATAATTCAATTCCAATGACACACTTAATAGACAAAAATTTCTCGTTTTTTGTTGTCCCTGTTAAAAAGATTTTTCATGTGAAAAATGCTAAAATTATGAATTTTTTAAACATTTCAAGGACAATATTAGGAAAAATGGAATGCACTACACTTGTTCTATATTTTAGAATTATATCATAGCTTGAAAAGCACTTTAAATAACTACGCTCAGGGCCCAGGCCCAAGCCCAAGTCGCAATTTTCCCAAACTCAATCCCAAAGCAATGCGGGACTTTGCATAGGAATCAAAATAATTCTTGAGCGAGAGCACTGCAATTTTCTACCTTTGCTTTTGAACAAATAAAATAAAATAATAGAAAATAGGAACTAGTTAATCTATAATTAATTTTGTTGAAGTTCCACTGAAACTCAGTGACTGAATAAGCCTGCGGGATTAACAAATTAACCCAAATTCTTACCAAGGCTGAAGACTATTGCTATTTGTAAGAGGAGATACAGATTACAGATATGGTGAGTCTCTTTCCCAAACTCAATCCCAAAGCAATGCGGGACTTTGCATAGGAATCAAAATAATTCTTGAGCGAGAGCACTGCAATTTTCTACCTTTGCCTTTGAACAAATAAAATAAAATAATAGAAAATAGGAACTAGTTAATCTATAGTTAATTTTGTTGAAGTTCCACTGAAATTCAGTGACTGAATAAGCCTGCGCGATTAACAAATTAACCCAAATTTTTACCAAGGCTGAAGACTATTGCTATTTGTAAGAGGAGATACAGATTACAGATATGGTGAGTCTCAATTGAAGTTAAAAATTCTTATTGTATCATTCTAATTTTAGTAATTTAAATTGTGATTAATTACAATTCGTGATTTTCTGTTGTCGTTTAATAGTCGGGCCCTAGTAGAGAAATCGTTGGAAGTTTCTTAAGAAGTATCGCCATACACAATAACCCACGATATTCTGCTCACTTAAAGACAAACTGGCGTGATATGAGGTTCAGTGACTGAATAAGCCTGCGGGATTAACAAATTAACCCAAATTCTTACCAAGGCTGAAGACTATTGCTATTTGTAAGAGGAGATACAGATTACAGATATGGTGAGTCTCAATTGAAGTTAAAAATTCTTATTGTATCATATTCTAATTTTAGTAATTTAAATTATGATTAATTACAATTCGTGATTTTCTGTTGTCGTTTAACAGTCGGGCCCTAGTAGAGAAATCGTTGGAAGTTTCTTAAGAAGTATCGCCATACACAATAACCCACGATATTCTGCTCACTTAAAGACAAACTGGCGTGATATGAGGGAAAAGTTTAACTCATTTGGTTAGTTTATCGAAATATTTATTAAGAATTAAATCATGCAATGAAGTTTTAATTGTTATCTTTATCGGAATGTTCATTTTTTTCTTAACAGCAAGCAAGACACGTTACAAGTCATTACTTAAGAAGGGGCAAAGAAATAATTGGAGACGATAATTCACGGATGTCATCGCTTAGAATTCCTGCCGAACAGTTTCAACGAATGTTGCAAGTAGACATCCGTAAAATATTTACAATGTTAAATAACGGCAGTGGTCCAATAAATTTACTAGAACACTTTATTTAAGTTTGAGACATTGTCCATGAGAGCAGAGTGCGTTTAATATTTGAAATAGGGTTAAGTAGAAGGAGTTATTGCACATAGTTTTATTGTAAGTTGTTGACTTATTCTAATAGTTAAATGACTTCCAGGCAAGAGGTGAACATGGCACAGTATAACATTAAGTTTCGACAAGTTCGATTCAAATCCTTTAATTGATTCAGCTCAAGCTCAACGATCCGCCATAGAATCGGAGACTTTTGACATTGTTGTGTCATGGTGGTGCTTTGACATGTTGAGTACCGCAGATTCATCTGCACCTCGAGATTGAGTTTTTCTGAATTTGATTCAGGACCCACATGTTGGGGAAACAAAGGACTGAAAACAAATTAGTGAGAAAAACCTAATGAGATTCCTTTGCTAAATTCTTCAGCATGCTGTTTCTGTACACAAATTCTTACTTTTCATGATTGGGTATTTGGAACCCAATGAATTAATCACGTCGTATTTGAAAACGAAAATGAGGAAAATTGCAACTGGAGATAAACAGTTTAGGGAATCGAATACTTGCCAATACCTGGAACAAAATTGTTTAGTAAAATGAGCAAATTCTTGTAAAAGTAAAGATTTTTTGTGTACTTACCATTTGCTGTCAACCTTGTCCACGGCCCACGATATAATTTCAAAGATCCAGAGAATCCCTACAACGAAGAATAATTTGAGGAAGAGGAGATATCTACAAAAACCAAACAGGATAAGAGATTTAGTTTATTTTATTTTGTAAATCTTGCAAGTTCTTGTTTAATTTCACTTGAATGAATGCATAAACAAATAGAACGTGAAATCTTACGACTGGCGATCCTTTTGAACGCTTTTTGTGGCAAACCTTGTGCTCTTTTTGAATTCATACAATTTCCAAGTTGTCATTGCAAAGAAAATAATGTTCATAGTCATGAGAATGGCAACTGGAGCATAGATGTATTCCCAGAATGCGTAGCTGGTGAGATAACACATGTGGACTCCGTACATTGGAATTGGCACTTCGCTTTCATCGTCCCTGAAAATTGGAATCGTGATTGAATAAGCAGTTAAAAATACTACAAAGATTTAGGTTGCATAGTTTACTTGTAAATCAGTTCCAATGTCCAACTCAAACAAACAATGAAAAGTGGAACTCCCCAACCAAAGATAGAATAGCCGATGAATCTTTTGACTCCTTTGCCTTTGGAGAGTGTTATTGCGCTAATGTGAGAAATTAAAATAATAAATCGTTCAATTTTGAACTGTAAAGTTGAAAATTTTACCGAAATGTAAGCCAAAGGTCAAAACTGATCATTGCGAGCCAACAGAATGTTGACAAGAAAAAGTAGTGAGCCATTGTTGCTGAAAATAATAGTAGAGATTCAGTTTTCGCAATTCTAGCGTTAAGTCTAACGTTTATTTTGTAATTCAATTACCGATAAACAAACAGCCACCCGATCTGTTATGTCCATCATTTTTCGTCAGATGAGCCGTCGAAATAAAGACAAAGAAAAAGAACACTGAAGTTGAGTGTGACCTATACAACAAAGGTCAAATGTCAAATAAATCCCAGAAAAAACGCACAAAGTTACAGAATTTATTACATGATCGTCCAACCGTGAACGTTTTGTTTTTCCCAAAGCAAAGCGTAGACAACGACCGTGATTAGAGCAAAAACGGAAGTAATACTGGCAAAAACTCCATAGTAAAAGGATGGGTCACGCTCCTAGTAAATTCAAACAAAATTTCAATTAAATGATCTAAGAAAGATTGAATGTTAATTCTGTAAATACTTTTCTTGGTTGAATCGGAATCGGACAAGACATGATAAAAGTTTCTTCTTCTTTGTGGGAATAAACTTGATCTTTTTGATACAAAACTCCATCCACACAATAATTTTCATCGGCCTTATCTTCAAAGATTTGCCATCGCCTGGCCAAATTATTCCAAATGATAATCTCACCATCGGATCGAATTTTATGTCTGTAAATCGATATGAGACAGGTTTATTTTACGAGTATTCCAAATGCTATGCTATTACTGAAAATATCCTTGCTTACTTGAGTGAATCGTTAACCCCAAGGGTTGCTGCTACGTCTTTGTCAAACAGTAAAAAGTGAAGTGTGTGATTTTCACAGTTTCCAATCCAATAGGGTGGCTGACGCATTGAATACCAGGGTTGGATTTTTTTTAATTCTTCTGGGCTCAACTGTTTACTTGAAGTTTTGTAAAGTCTTGGCGTCCACTTTACACTTCCGGCATCTGCACATCTTTCAGGATTATTTGGGTCTACACGTGTGTAAATTTTATCCGGTGGACAACATTTTTGAATGCAAGGTTCTGTCTCGGTACACTTTCGGTTGCAGGTTTGGATTTCAATTTCTTCATTTGAAACCCTAAATAAATTAAGGTTAAAAATGAGACTGCAGGAAGTTAATTTGTTTTTAAGTTCAATGAATTACCCATTGATACAATATTGGCTTGTATGATAAAAATCTCCAGTCACTGGTGTATCGCTCAGACTCATGTATCCGCTCGGATAAAAAGTTAAAGGAAATCCAGGTGGGTGATTTGCTGGAAAAGTTGTGATATTTCCTTTTCCTCCATTGCATTTGAGCTTTTCAAAAGTCAATCTAAGAATTAACATTTTTTAATTGGATTTAAATGAAAAATTAAGATTCTTCACTTCAAGTCCTTACTGAAATTTTGTTGCTTTATTCGTTGACATGAGATTGGCTGGGATTTCCCAACTTCCTGCTGCACCTGAACCTGTCACCGGGGACATTCCTGCAGCATTTTTCCCATCAGGACATTTTGTAAGCCCTGTGTGTAGATTCAACTCACAACACGTCCTTAATTTCACTAACCCTGGGTTTTGGGAATTCACACAGGAATTTTGAACAAATAGTAGCACAACGAGCAGTAAAAACCCACCACTGCAGTGAATTCGGTTCCAATACATTTTTGATTCGAGAGATAAAAACAAGACAGTGTAATTTTCTTGTCGAATTAATTATCAGAACTGGACAGAGTTTATTCTCACTCGTAGCCTCGACAGTTCAACTCAATGAGGGCATTTCGAAAGTAAATGAATCATTCCGGTAACCGCAATTTCCTCAACACTCTCATTTTTCTAAGCTTCTTTTTAATTTTTCACACTATGTACGTCGAACTACGCACGTAAGATTTAGAGCACTTTCAATTTGACTTGACTTTAATCGTTGTACTGCTCCGGATTCCAACCAAACTGAATGGGAAACTTTTGGGTGCGGGTGCGGAAAAAGCTCAAAATAAAGTAAAATGGCAAATGGTTATGGCTCTCGGTCTATCAACACTTTGGCCTGGCTTTTGGCGTATCTGTTTAGCTTTGACTTTGACTATCGGACTCGGAATGACTGTGTTATTTATCTTTTCGGGAATGAGGGCTAAAGTATGGGTGGGAGATAACTTCACTTTGCAATGTTATTTAATGTGTCAAATGTACTCGGATATTTAGCACCCTCATTACATAAGGATTTAAGCACAACTACTCGTACGTACTATCTCAACCGACACGACGCTTCGTAAACTCATCCCAGATGTGAAAATGAATTGGGGAAAATAACCTTGTGTATCGTTTATTTATTTGCATTGCAGTAGGACTTGGCTCTGTGACTTTTTTTGTTCTCGCAAAACTTGATTCTTCATTTTCATTTACGCAAAATAATTATTCAGATTCCCCTGACGCTACTACTACTGGTAGACAGGTCGGTGTTAATAGTTTCTCAGGAATTTTGTAACACGTTTTGCTTATGGACCTTTAATAAACTAAACTGAACTGAGCAACATGCAGGAACACGTCATGCTCATTCCGTGCACGATTTTAGTTGAGTTGACTTACTGCACGAAAAATTATAAAAGTTAAATTGTGTTGTGAGCTACGTACGTACGTGTGCGTGCAAGCGATGCTTCTACTTGTTTTCTTGCATTTTCATTTAACAGCACATTTGCAACTCAATTAGTAAGTCGTGTCGTGAGTCGGAGAAGCCGGAGCAGATTTAGCCATGAGAAGATGAGTCACACACTCAAAAACACTTACACCGAGGCTACAAGTTAAGACAAGACGATTATAAATTAAAGGATGAAAAAGACGACGACGGTGACGCAGAGTTGTTGACCCAGAAAGTGTCAAAGTCAATTTATGTTCAAATTTTTGTCAAATTCGGTCATACAACCATATTTTAACAAGAAATATAAGTGTCATTCTTGCAAATACTAGCAACGACTAGGAATAACCGATGTTTTCATTAAACGCACTCGCACTTTGAACTCCAAAGATAAAAATAACATGTGCGTTAAACCTGTCTTCCTCAATTAATACGAGGGTAAACACTTCCTACAAACACAAATTCTCAAGACATCTCTAAATAGACATTATATAGGCATAGCGTTAAATTGCAATCATGTACACTGACACTGACACTTCTCTTATTAGGTTTAATGTCCGGCTAGTCCATAGTGTGCAGTGCAAAATTAATTTGATGCACAATGTTGTCTCATGAATTTTAAGCATCAGCTCAACTTTCGTGCAAGTACGAGGCATGATGCATAACCAATACAAGTATGCTGAGCTGATACTCTGACTCACAATTGAGAATAGTGTGGCGTGCCTTATTAAAAAAATCTGGAATATAATTACCAAAAATGATCATTTCATGGAATTCACAACAATGGCTTAATATTCAATATTATTCCAACCTGTGTGCGATCTGTTTAATTCAGAGAATAATGCGTCATTGCGTTCTACTCCGGTGGTTTATGAAAATCCATAAAATAATTCAGCACAACCGGTTTTTTCATGACTTCCTGAGAGCTGAGACTGGGATTGGGTTATCGGAGGATTTGCTACTATGTTAATTTTTTCCTGTGTTGTTTTAACATTTTATCATTTTGAGCAAATACTTCTGTCCTTGTTGCTTTGCACGGTCATGCCACGAGATTTGACTGACAGGAATAGTAAGATGTGAAATGAGTCTATGGGTATGTACTCGAATTAAATGAGTCAAAAAAACGGAGGAATGACTGTCAATGTCAATTAGTCAATTTATTGTCTGATTAATCAGTGCCAGTATTGACAACACAACAAAGTGGGAAACGAGCCATGAGATTTCTCGCAATTCATGATGAAAATATAATGTGACTCACTTTTTATCCTGCCTCATGAATGAATGACGTCAGCCACGAATAAATTATAAACTAACATCCGGTGTGTTGTGTTGGTTTTTTCAGACTCAGACCCGGCCAGCCTAATAGCAAAAATATCTAATCTAACTCCTTCACTCGCTACTTCAACTAATGATTAGAAGAAAGTACTTCAGAATTTAAAGTGAAATTCATGGTCATATTTCTTAATCTACCTGTTGTAATTTCTTCTTACATTAGAGATTAGATTTCAATAATTCGTCATTATGCATGTAAAAACTGGAACCTAATATTTCAGCTCCCGACTTCACAGTGTTGGCAAAAATGAACGAGTATGTAGTTTTTATTTTTGTATTAAGAAAATTGTTTAATAATCAATGCTAACGTAGTACTTGAATTACAAAATGATCTGAAGCTATGACTAATGTCTCTCCGAAGAAGAATGCGTGGCCGTGGATTTTGATAAACTCGTCTCATTTGTCTTGAGGGATGTAAACTCTTCCACAATGTGATCTGGTCGTTTGCATCGGAACAATTGAAGCAAATACACGAGTGGGATGATGAAGGCTGATATATCATTTAAAATTATTTGAGAAATGAGTATAATTTGAAATAATATACAAGGTAGTGCTTGTTTCCAATTCTTTAACTCACGTTTCAAGAAAGGATATTTTTGCTCTAGCTGGTAAAGAATATCCCATTTGACTACAAAGATTACAAATATGGCAATGGGGGTTGCAATGTTGATTGCGTCAAAAACGAACCAGTACCAATTTAATGTTCCACCACTTATGGCCCAAGAAATTACTTCAAATGTCCACGAAATTCCCATCACAAAAAATAGTTTGGCGAAGAGCTCGAATCTAGAATCACGACATAAACTATAATTCCAAATCAGCTTAACACTAAAGCATACTAAAAAAGTAAAGAATTTTTATTGAAACATTACGTACGAATGTTGTTTGTTTTTCATTTGTTTTGTAGCCATTTTGGTTGATTCTCTATACTTGTACAGTTTGACGGCTGTGTAGATGAATAGGATGACATTTATGACCATGAGAATTGCGACTGGGGTGTAAACGTAGTACCATTGTGAGTACGCCGCTACATAACAAGATGTTTCTCCATATTCCGGTAATGGAATTTCGCTATCTTCGTCAGCCAAGTAAATAATGTCTAGTGTAAACGACGCGATCACAACGACCAATGGTATTCCCCATCCGATCAGACTGTAAATGACGAATTTCAGAATTCCTTTGGATCTTGCACTCGTGGGTGTCATGGATCTAAAATTAAATTTGATGATTAATTTATGGTAAAATCTTATAGCTAACGAAGATTACCGAAATGTTGACCAAAGGTCGTAACTGATGAGTGTCAACCAGAGGAACGTTGTGAGCATGAAATAGTGAGCCAAAATTGCTATAAATTCGTAACAGCGCAATTTAGAAATTTTTCATTGTAATGCATCGTCAGATAATTTTAACTACCTAATATTTTGCATACTGGTGACTTGAAAAGATCTTTTCGATACCCCGTGAGGAGAGAAGCTATTCCAAGAAACATGAACCACAAAAACATGGAAAATGATTGCGACATTGTATTCCATCCATGGATATTTTGTCTCTCCCAGAGCAAAATGTACACAGCAATCGTGATGAGGATGAAAAGGGATGAAATTATCATGAGGATTGGGTAGATTTGAAAATCCACTCGATCCTGCAAATTTCATATTTGAGAGAAAATTCGGAAAATTACTTGAAGTATCTATTAGCTTACAATGACAGGAGGATTTTGATGAGCACAAGTGAACAAGACAGTTGAAATTTCCCCTGGACGCCTAGAGGCAAAATCACCATCAATGCAATATTCCGATCGGCTCAAATAAATCCATGTCCGAGTATTATCTCTGTACGCAACTCGTCCATCAGTTAAAATTCTGAATCTGGTTTTTAATATACAGGATATTAGGCTTAAAGGTTAAAATCTTTGAAGATATTATTCTAAAAACTCACTTCAAAAACCATTCGTCCAACTTCCTCGGTGCGTTGTGTTCAGGATAATAATTAAAAACAGAAACCTTTGTACATTTTATGCTTGATTGAATGTAGTGAGGTTGAATTAGTGCATATTCTTCCGAGCTCAATGGAATCTTAGTGCTTTTGTATAGCCCATCAGGTTTCCAGAGGTTTGCTGAGGGAACTTCTCCACATTCCATGTTGTTAATGATTTGTCCAGGAGGACAACATTTCGGCAGGCAAGCGGAACTTTCAGTTTTACAATTTCGTTTACAAAGTTTGAGATGAATTTCTGTTGGGCTCAATCTGGTAATTAAAAATTGGTTAATAAACTAACTACATAAATATTTTAAAATTCTACTATGCTTACCCATCAATGCAATAACCTGTTTTAGTCTCGTAATATTCTCGTTTGAATTTTAGAGTTCCATCAGGTGAAAATTGAATGATACTAGCATTGAGATTGAGTGGAACTTTCTCCAAAATCACATCACCACTGGAGCAATCTAAATCGCCGAAATTCTGAAGTCTAAAAAAGTCAAACCCGATTTATAGTATTTAAAGATCCCAACGCAAAGTAGTTTACAAATTCAGTGTTTCATCTTACGAAAATATTCGACTGCCATTTGGATCTTGCATCAATTTGGTTGGAACCTCCCATGTAGGAGTAACTGATTCGTCTTCTGAAGAACGAGGGGCAACTGATGAAACGCAATTTGAGTCTGGAGGATTTCCTGGCCCAAAACTGCAGCAAGTTGGCAGAACAAGATTCTGCTTAACATTTTGGAATTTGGATTCACATTGTGTAATAATTACAATTAGTACCAGGGCAAACAGAAAACTAAAAAATTCAGAAGAACCCATCAGTTTTATAATTTAAATAGTAGCTAGTTATTTGTTTGTACTTTAATGTTACAGACTCCAGATATTTGTATATTGCATTTCTTACTTTGCAAA
>WJEZ01003728.1:0-10245 GCA_009869925.1 Thalassaphorura encarpata | reverse complement strand
TATAATTATAAGATTTTCCTTCAATTACTTAGCCATCCCCAGAGTTTTAGTTTTCATTACGTCACTTTAGATTTTATAGTGGCTAGACGAAGACTTTACAAAAGGAACGGAAGGAAAGGCCGAATTCTTACAATGGCATGCATGGCCATACAAAAGGATCAGAGCAAATGAAAAGAATTTGGACCAAGGAGACACGCGTCTTGTATACATTGAAATTGCATTCAGCCAGCATAGCATTTGAAAAGAAAAGTGTTTAAAGAAGGCAAAGGGGAAAAATAGTGAGGAAGGGCAGCGTCCGGACTTTAAAACGTCCGGGTGTCGTTTGATTTGAATGCAATGCGATGCAATTCAAAAGTGCATTGGATGGCATTGTTATAAAATCCTTAAGGAAAAGCATAAGGAAGGAAGGATTGATTTCCTGTATTCTTCGTGGTCACTGTCGTCGAGCAGCTAGGGCTACTGGTCACATAAATCTCATCAGGGTGTCAGGGTCAGAAATACTTTATTTGTTGTGCCGATTTGGCTTAGGATACCGCATTGCATTGTTGCAGCAGTGCAACAATGTCATCCAGATCCAATTCTGTCTTTTTCACACTCATCTTGCTCGTCGTTGTCCTGTATCTGGGCCGGGCGGGGCCCAATATAGGAATTCAAGGGAATTCCTGATGTTTGAAACTTTTGAATCGTAAATCGTCGCATATTTGAGATATAAAAATAAGAATTTTATGTACCGGAAATGACATGAGCGAGTAACGACCAATGTATGAAATTCGATCACGTTTTAATTTTAGAATTTGCAAAATAATCAATAAAATTCTACCAATTTCTTTCTCACGCTCAAACTTCCTGTTTATCAAAACATTCTGAGGCTTAGGCGTCTGAAAGTCCAGACAGCTTAGCTTATCTGCATCAACTATCCACCAAACCAACTAAATGTCACGAGCAAAGCAAGTGCAAAAATGAGTTTTCAGACATCTCAGCAAAAATTCTTTCGTTTCCACGACTTAGCGTGGGAAACACTTTGAAATTGAATGAGAAGCTAAAGGTCTAAGGTTAACTTTATATACTTTAGCTCAGCATGAATGAAAGGATAATATTTCACCCAGCCAGGATTAATAAAAGGTCGTAAAGTTACAAAAGTAGTTAATGAAACGAAATAAGAAAAAGCAGTGAGGTCGCAAACAACTGAAGCCTAAAATAGATATACCACAACCACAAAAAATTGCAAAAAAGCAAAAGTATGCACTAGTAATTCAACTTACCAGAACTTACTGATGATTCAATTATAGAATATGAGCATAATTAATTAATAAAACGGGATACGAGTTTAAACTTATTGTGGTGGCCTTACTTATCTTAACTTGGCAATTACCCCGTCTGAGTTGGATTAATTAAGAGTTAACATATTCACCCGAGTTCACCTCATAGCCTACTAATGGTTGCGGCATGCATATTAAAGGTTAAAGTAGAGTGCAACGTAGGTATAAAAGTTCAATTCGCTAAATATAATTTTTAGCAGTGTGTTTTAATTCAGCAACACATTTTGAAATGGCTAAGCAGTCAATTTTCTTACTTTTCACCATTTGTGCAACTCTCCTGGCAGTTTTGTCAACCGAGATTGCTGCAAATGAATCTGGTAATTCTAAACCCTAAAATTATTTCGTACAGTAATAGATTAGTTTTTGTATGCAATATTTGTTACTACTTTTTTTCGTACAGGGGAGAAAATTTGCGAGGATGGGGAGAGCCGTTATGATGGGTGCAATTCATGCACATGTCTGGATGGAGAATTCAGCGTATGCACCAAAATGGCCTGTAAGGTCCGCAGGGTGCGTCCAGTTCAGATTTAAAATTCATTAGAAGATCAAAGTGGTGGGAAGGCGAGAGTTCGCAGACTTTCCATTACTAAACGAGATGATGAGGAATATCTGTTTAAAAAATAAGAAGAAATGCTTGAATGAAAACAAAGCAATTACAAAAAATGGAATCATAATATAAACAATACTGAGTTTCCGAAACTTATTGAATAAAATAAACTGTTGTAATTCTCTTCTTCCCTGAACTAATTGAATGGCTTTGGCTTTTTTTCATTTCCGGCGTTCCATTAGTATTAAATAGAATTTCAAAAAAACATATTTAGCACAATTCTTTTAGTTTTAGCGTGTGAGTGAAACACATTAGACTTAAATGGAAGCAAAGCCTCAAGTCTAAAAGGTTAACTATAGGCTTAGCTAGGCAGAAATAAAAAAATTGAATGGATCGCATGAATAAGTAATTCACCGCATTGAGTACTGTTCATTCAATTACAGAAACTGTGCATAAGTTAATTATTAGCCTTTCCTGAACTTGCTGATTCAATNGCCTTTCCTGAACTTGCTGATTCAATAAATTATAGAAGCAGAAAGGAGCATGGTAAATGAAAAGAAAAACAATTTTGGAGTATTAATTCCTTGCGGCCCAGTTTGGTGGCTTAATTAATTCACCCGAGTTCACCACATGGCCTACTAATGGGAATGCGGTAACTTTTTTTGGTTAAATTAGAGTGAAACGCGGGTATAAAAGTTCAATACGCTAACTACATTTTTAAACAGTTCGTTTTAATTCACCGTCACATTTTTAAAATGGCTAAGCAATCGATATTCTTACTTTTCACTATTTGTGCAACTAGCTCGTTTTAATTCAGCGTCACATTTTTAAAATGGCTAAGCAATCGATATTCTTACTTTTCACTATTTGTGCAACACTCTTGGCAGTTTTGTCAACGGAGAGTGCTGCAGCTGAATCTGGTAAGTCAATTTCAAATATTTTGCGAAGTAATAGTTTACGTCTGCAATATTAAATTTGTTATTATTTTTTTACTACAGGAAAGGAGCCTTGCGTGGACGGGGAGAGCCGTTATGATGGTTGTAATTGGTGCACATGTGCCAATGGAGAACTCAGTATTTGCACGAGAATGGCCTGTGACATCGTCTACATTCCGCTTGAGGATGGAAATTCATTCGAAGATGATGCAAGGTCGAGTAAAATAGAGCAAGGCAAATTCTAATGGCGACGACGATGACTTTCAAAAGTTCTGATCTGATTGGTACTGGCAAATGAAAAAGCTAAAGTCCAACAAATTAATAAATTGAACCTGCAATATTGTACTGCATTGCTGCAGCTGAATCTGGTAAGTCTCGTTCAAATATTTTGTTAAATAATAGTTTACGTCTGCAATATTTTTGTTATATTTTTTTCCTCCAGGAAAGGAGCCTTGCGTGGACGGAGAGAGTCGTTATGATGGTTGCAATTGGTGCACATGTGCCAATGGAGAACTCAGTATTTGCACGAAAATGGCCTGTCTACATTCCGATTGGTGATGAAAATTCATTCGAAGATAGTAAAATAGAAGGCACATTCTAATGGCGACGACGATGACTTTCAAAAGTTCTGATCTGATTGGTACTGGCAAATGAAAAAGCTAAAGTCTAACAAATTAATAAATTGAACCTGCAATATTGTACTGCATATTAAGTTATTGTGTAGAGTATGAATACTCTGGTATTGGATGATTAAATAAAAATAATTGAGAAGTGCAAAATAATTGGTCTTAAGTAAAGGGTGGGAACTCTTTAAATTTTTCACGCATTAGTTAGATTGATAGATAGATAATAGCTTTTTTTATTCGGTCAGGTTCTTCAGGGTTAACTGTAGTTAAGATCAGGGTTAATGAATAAATCGAGATTTGCATACTAATTTCTTGTTGTAGTTCTAATTTTTGTAAATTATGTCGAGTTAGATGGATTGCAAATGAAAAAGCTAAAGTCTAACAAATTAATAAATTGAACCTGCAGTATTGTACTGCATATTAAGTTATTGTGTAGAGTATGAATACTCTGTCATTGGATGATTAAATAAAAATAATTGAGAAGTGCAAAATAATTGGTTTTAAGTAAAGGGTGCGAACGCTTTAAATTTTTCACTCATTCGCATTAGTTAAGATCAGGGTTAATGAATAAATCGAGATTTGCATACTAATTTCTTGTTGTAGTTCTAATTTTTGTAAATTATGTCGAGTTAGATGGATTAAGAATAAATTAATTCATCCAAATTGATCAGTTCACTGCATAGCCTGCTAATAGAATGCGGTAACAAAATTTAAGCTATAAAAGTAGAACGAAACGCCGGTTCGCCGGTATAAAAGTTCAATTTTCCAAATATTTCTTTCGCAGTTATTTTGAATTTAATAACTCGTATTAAAATGGGCAAGAAGGCGACATTCTTCGTTCTCACAATTTTTGCAACTTTTCTGGTAGTTTTAGCCATCGAGAGGGGTGCAAATGCTGAAAATGAACCTGGTAAGTCTCGTCCCAATATATTTCTTAAGGTTTAGCGTCCGTACTGTTTTATATCATTTTTATTTTTCCCACAGGGGAGCCTGTTTGCAAGGACGGGGAGACGTTTAAATGAAGATGCAATTCGTGCACATATCTGAAAGGAAAACCCAATAACTGCACCACCAAGGGATGTCCAAATGACAGCAGTATATGAAGACGATGATGATGATGTTGAAATCAGTGATTACGAAGATTAATATAAAGATGTAACGTGGTAAATTATGAAAAATAAGCAAATTGGACCTACAAAATCGTAGCTACATACTTAGAATTTGTATAGTATTAATACTGACACTTTATGATTAAATGAACATAATTGATTCGAATCTCAGTAAAGGTTCCAGGACATTTTAGCTTTGGTATTAGAAAATAATTAATGACAATAAAAATTTTACGCAAAGGTCGGAGGTTAAAATTAATTTAAGCTTAAGTTCAGTATGAATTAACATTTCGTCGAGGTTGTAATATATCAAAAGTAGCAATATAAAATAAGACAGAAGGAATTCTGCATCGTAAAATAGTTACACCATTTGTAATATATCAAAAGTAGCAATATAAAATAAGACAGAAGGAATTCTGAATCGTAAAATAGTTACACCATAACCACAAAGAATGACCAAAGAAATCAAGGATTGCATGAATTTACAATTCTCCTGACCAGACCTTGCTCATTCAATTAAAGAAAATGAGCATAGTTAATTAATTCACCTCTCCAGAACTTACTGGTGCAATAAATATTATACAAACTGAAAGCGAGCATAATTGATTTGAAAAAAATAATATTCGTGTATTAATTCCTAGTGGTAGTTCTAATTACGCCCTGTTTCATGGACTAATTAACTTGTCATTACTAAACCACATTATGATGAATATCTGTTTAAAAAATGAGAAATGCTTGAATGAAAACGAAGCGATGAACAAAAAGAATGGAATCATACAATAAGCAATTCTGAGTTTTGGACACTTGTTGAATAAATAAAAGTAAATAAATTGGTGTAATTCTCTTCTTCCCTGAGCAAATTAAATGGTTTTGCATTTTTTTTCGTTTTCAACGTTCCGTTTGTACTAAATCGGAAGGTCCAGGTTATACAGGTCCAGTTCAAAATAATATAATCATTAGAAATTAAAAAACCTTTCCAACGTAATTAGTCAAAAATATACTGCGTATGTTTTGATTGATGTTTAGATACCTGTATCCAGAATCCAGACTAGCATATACATTTTGCAATTGGATACTTATAAGGTTGTGAATATTTGTGCTTAACTTGACCTTGTTCAAATTGCTGTGACATTGACTTATGCGGAGAACTTTATTAGGTTAAGACTTGGCCTCTGTACATTCTGAAGAATCAAAATGAGAAGTTTGTTACAAAAACATTTATCATACGAATTGAGTTATCATTGAGCCAAGGTAAGTTTTGCTGACGTAATTATGAATCATGCGAGATGAATTTGTATCGAACCAAAATGTCAACACATTATAAAATTTATTCAAAAACTACACACAATAACTTAGTCTATCTATCTATTATCTATCTGACATTCCATGAAAGTAAAGGTCAAAAGTTTGCGGCTGCTTTGTTTCTTCAATTACCTAATATTTAATATACTAAACAGTAAAGTAACAGTAAATACAGTTTGTAATAAATAATAATATCATATCCGAGCCAAAATAGCATACAAATTTAGAATTGAAACTAGTACGATAATCCAATCAAAGTTTAAGAGTCAAAATGACTTTATGTTCTGCTGCTAAATATCCATAAAATATTAACTTAAATCGTAAGACTAATTCTAAAATATAAATCCACCCTTACATAGAAGCTCATCGAATATTTTGAGATCCTGTCTGTCTTTTTGAGTCTGTTTACAGCTCCTCCAAGGCGAAGACGACTGGATCAATTTTAAAGAATATACGTCAAATTTAGAAAATATTCCAAGGACGCTCGATATGTATACAATACGACAAACTGAATTCAGTAAATTACTTGGAACAAATTATGGGAGTCAAATTATTTTCCAAGTCTAGATTAGATTCCACCCGGATTCTATTCTAACCGGATTTTTTACTCTAGTCAAATACAATAGTCAATAATAATTAAAATAATAATTAAAAATGCTGTAGGAGATTCTAACATTTCAGAGGATCTGCTTTCCCTGGTCATTCAATTCCAAACTGTTTCAATTCATCTGTAACTCTTTGTAAATAAGTAGGATCTGGATAACCGTACTTAGCCGGTCCACCAGTAACATTAGTCTTATGATGAAGATTCCAAATTACTGTATCCACTTGTCCAGTTGTAGCGCTAGTCCCAATTCCAAAACATAACCTTCTATCCCAAGCAACTTTTAATAATTCCAATACTTTTTTTCCTTCTGGGGAATTTGGAAGATATGCTTTACGGGCAGTCTTATATTTCCCATCATTTATAATGTACAGAATCACAATAGTTTCGAATTGCTCATACCCTTCGCAACGGACAGTTGGGTGTTGACCAATCTTCATTTCACCTTTTGGGCAGGTTCCAATCTCAATTCCCTCTACTGTTTGACAAAATGGGCACTTAATGCTCAAATGCTCCACGCCAGACATGGTTACCCTTCTAGTAGTAATTTTTCCATGACAGGTCTTGCATATTTTATGTTGACATTTAAGCACAGTCCAATTCTCAGGATTTGGTGGAAATTCCTGATAACAAATCAAGCAATCTTCATTCATTGGAGTTCTAATAGGAGTTGTTGAACCATTCAATGGGACTGATTTCCAATTATCTCCAGTTTTTTGAAATTTCAAAAGTAGACGAGCTTGAAGTTGAGATGAAGTAGAACTACTGCTTGAAGTGGACGGATTTGTTTTGATGGAACTGTAAACGATTTGGACGTCATGCTCTTCACTTGTTGGAACTTGTTGGAGAATGTGATCAATAGTTTTTTCCAAATCAAAGTTAAATTTCCGAAGAAGACTCATATTAATTTTGTCATCCGTATAGCCAGGAATGCCAAGTTCTAAAATGAGGCTTAATTTGATGGCTATATCCGTACATTCATTTGCCAATGAATCAATCTCCTTTTGCGGATTTTCTCTCATTTGATTTTTCATAGTGTCAAATATTGTTTTTGCAAAATGTGGCCAAGGTAGACAACTATTTGCAGTTGCAACGTTATGAGTTTGAGTTTTCTTTGGAGTCCAAACAAAAGATGGGAGTGAATTGAGATGTGCTCGATCTGTTATTGTTCGTTGGATTTGAGCAACCCCTGAGAGTGGACGAGCGTAGGTCACGGCATAAATCGGACAACATTGATTCCGGTTGTAGATAACAAATTCATTGGCTGGATGCGTCAAACTAGGTCTTCCAGCAACCGAATCAAAAAAAGTGTCAGAAGGGTTACGCATCTGATGTGTAGCTTTTTGGGGTTCGCGGACAAACACATTTTTATTGGCTAAGTGATCAATGTTCATGCAATCTCCAAGAAGAACAGCGAATATCAAGAGTACTCCATGTACGTCGTACTGAAGAGATTTGAGTGGGTCGTCACTGAAATAAATCCCACGTCCGAGGAGTGTGCCGGCAGAACAACCACCTAACGGAATGAAATAAAAATTTAAATTTAAGGCAATTTTGTCGAAAGAAATTTTGTGTGCATGACATACCCAGTCTTTCATCTAATCCTTGTGTAAAAATGTCATCCAGACGATGTCTGGTTCCATGAAACAGAAGAGCAACATTGTCCGAATATTCCACTGCAGCCAAATCTGGATCTATTTTAAATTTCTTCGATGACCCTTCCCTTTCCACAACTTCCGACCCATCCAATTTCAAATTCTTGAGTAATTCCAAATCATTAGACTTTTTGCTCAAAATATCCCTGCGTGAATTAGCAAATCTTTTCCATAGTTCAGGATTGACAACTTTTTCAATTTTTGTTACATTCGGAACACAGCCAATATCGGACACTAGGGTGTTAATCACATTATATTCTCCAGTATTCCGCTCCACTGGTATTTTGATGAAATGGCTCATCTCTTCCGTTGCTTTTCTACAAAAGGTTACCCAATCTGGTGGTGAAGGACAAGTAGGTTCAGGCTTTAAGATTAAACTAGACGCTGGTGTTGGAGCTGATACAGAAGCACAATAAGGAGTGAGTGTAGCTGTAGCAATCCTTTGGTGCTGCACAACATGTCCCTGGCCGTAAGCCTGGAAAAGTGCTTGTCGAAATGCTTGATATTTGGTAAGGACCAATTGTTGAGTTCCAGGTGGAATGGATCTCAAGTTGTTCAATTGATTTCTGACGTTGTTGACATTCCCTGAATTGAGAGGATTACCGCTTGTTATAGCCGTGGACTGAATTACCACAGCTGGTGGTGAACTTGAGCTTGGCCCTAAAACTGGCACTGGCATTGACCCATTTTGTGCCTGCTGTTGTTGTTGTGGTGATGAATTACTGTTTGTTGATGCTCCTGCTGATCCATTCTGGTTCTGATTTTGTTGCTGTTGCTGTTGTCTATTGCAGTTGGAGGTGGATGGAATGTTGGAGGAATTGTTTGATGAGGATGAAGACATATTCTACAAAAAATAAATAAAACAATTCAATTTGACTGTTTATTTTTCTGAAAGTTTGTACTTAAGAAATCGCAACAAAAACTAGAATATAGTATGCAAATCTCCAAATACACTACTCATTTCCTAAACTGAAAATACAAAATAATTGTATTTTTGAAAATGCTTTCCAAAATACTTTCAGCATATGCTTTCCTTTAAAACTGTAATTCTTTAAAATTTGTATTTATTTTTGAAGCTTTGACGGTCAACGCGTATATAATTCCTGTCTATTTTATTTAAAGGGTTTTTAGAACCAATTTTAGAATGCTGCAATTGCAAAGAGGCACATATTTACGTTAATCTTATCAAAAACTCAAGTAAACGGAGTGGTGCATCCAGTAATTTTATTGGTGCGTGTGTGTCGAGTCGAGCTAAGAAGATTTTCATCATAATATATTAATTGAACATGTTTCAGTAAAATGACCACAAAGCGCGCCGAAACAGTCATTTTCTGTAACGAGAAATAACAACGAATATAAGAGGCTTATAGAATATATATATATATATTCATATATATATGTATATATATGGACGAGATCTGAGATAACACCCTAGTAATCTGATTCCATATTTGTTGTGAGCAGAAAAAAATTTCAAATTAGTTCATTTTAGCAGTAATCTAACTAACACTAACAAATATTACTTACGAAGACGTATGGATGATTGGTTAGTACAAAAGTACAAAAAAAACTGAGCACTACAAATACAAAATAATAAATAAATAAATAGTAAAAATTGAAAATTTTAGTTGGAAACTGCACTACCTATTTTTAGTTGGAAATACTTAAAAAGTGGCGGGCGCGGACCGGGAGCGGCGGGAGCAACAATTCGGATTTGCCCAATTTTCTCCTTAATAGTGAAACTGATTGTCTCGATTTGGACTAAATTATGAAATATGATCTGACCTATGATTTTGAATTTGACACGACACGTGCGACGTGCTACATCAGCAAATCCAAACGTGTTGAAAATAAATAGTTTAGACCAACTCCTTGGGAAAATTGAAAAGTCAAAATAAGTCATTTTACAAAATTATTGAAAATCTGGTTTCGAGTAGATCTTGTAGAACATAAAACAATGATTTTGGGGATTTTTTTTTAAAAAATTAACTTACTGCTACGTGATCTAAAATCTTAAAAAAGCCCATTTTTGGCAACATTTATAAATCTAGACTGACTGTCGATATTTCAGAAACCACGCTGCAGGATTTCAAGAACTTTTTTCATCGATTTTACTCAAATTCGAACGCGTTTGGTCGTTAACGACGT
>WJEZ01003727.1:0-10249 GCA_009869925.1 Thalassaphorura encarpata | reverse complement strand
TCAGTCCACACTTCTATTACCATTGCCATTACTTTGTTTTAATTCCTCAATCTGAACCATTTTACTTCTAATCCAGACTCATCTCACCCTCATTACAGGATCTGCTTTCCATACATGCCTTGGCTTTAATCTCACGATTTACTCCACTCATTCTATTTAAATGGTTTTAGGCTTTCATGTATTAAAGTGACTTTAGCTCAGAAAAGGAATTTCTTCAGATGAAGACAAAGACTGCCATGGTTTTGATCAGCGTCTTTGGTGTACCAAACTCAGGATAAAATATGACTTGATAAACGTACTTTGGGTACGCTTTGAGATAAAGGAAGAATTTTTTGTATGATTCGTCCAAGAAGAATGAGTAAAATATGTTTTTCAAATTAATTAATAATTCGGTAAATTTATTTTTCTCATGATGATGATAAATTAAGGAAGGAGTTCATAAATATTTGAGTATTCTAGGCGTAGTCTCTTACACTTTAGCAAATCAAACAGAGTAGGTTGTGTACTTGTAAAATATGTGGACGAAAACGAAGCGGCGGGTAAAAAGATAGGAGCAAGACAAGGGTGGGGGAATGTTGTGTAGTTCATCTTTATGATGAACCCCGGGTGAATTTACGACCGGGAGTGTATTGAACCTATCCCTATTTCCCTATCTCCTTTTGGCGGAGGGTCGCTCAGCCCTAGCCCTTCTTTCACTTATTAATATACAAAATATTGCAAGAAATGAAAGTCATTTCACGCACACACGCAGGCAAAGGCCATAAATTAAAGAATGCCAACTCTTTTCCGGTCCTGTACCGCTATGCCATGAAGGGTTACAAAGTTTTACGAAGATTTTAATTGGATTAAAATATCCGGTCCAATACACTTGAAGCTCACTCAAAATACGTGCAAACGTTTTCCTCCAGTTTAACTTATGCTTTGCTAATTTTATTACCAGCATAAATACAAAGCATCTTGTAGATGAGGATACAATTCGCTTTTATGTGTGTGGTTGGGATCTGTGGAGACTCGATAGCTACGATACGATTAGCATTAGGATGGATTCATGTGAAAGAAATGAGTGGACGTATTTTTATTAAATATGAAGTGGATCTCTTGGTGGTTCGTGGTTGGCGGCCGCCTCCGCCACGACCACAGCGGTTGTCACGAAATGATATGCGAAAAAGGGGAAGAAAAGCACTTGGACTTGGACCACGTAATAAATTCAAACAAAGTGTCTGAACCTTGAGTTTGTGTTTTCTCTTGCATATTCCAATTCCACTCGAAAGACGACGAATTGAAGAAAAGCGAAGGGAAGACGAAACGAAGAAGGGGTTTCATTTCATTTCCACAAGAGGAAGAAGAAGAAGTTGTGAGTCAAAAGGAAAAGTGATTGTTTGAATGAGATTCGGGTCACGTTCCAAAATATGAAGATGGGAAATGTGCTTCAGACATGTGTAACTTCCGTCCCGTCAAACACAAACATGTCAATGGAGTTGGAGTCCAAGTGTCTTTCCAGAATATTGATTTCAAAATGATAAAGTAGGGGCAGAGTTCCTAGCATTGCATCTGGTGGAAACTTCCTTGCCTTGGCAAGGCAAGGGTGATGGAGCAATGTTATTTATAAATAAATTATTCTTTTGATTAGTTCTTTAATGCCAAGAGTCATCCACCACATTCCATCCACCAGTCAGCAAAATTATTCATTTCAAAATTCAGAACCAAATTTTTTTGCCTTGGGGGAAAGCATAATACTCAGAATTCTGTCATTTTTTTACTTACTGAATTTGGATTAACTGTATTGACATCATTAAAAATTTCTACTTTCAAATCTTAGAATAATTTCCCCTGGTCCACCATTATCACTTGGGATTTACACCAGGAATAACAAATCATACGTACCGAGTAATAATAATTATGTTCTAGAAATGTAAAACAAATCGTATTGACTGAATGTCCCAGCTGACACTGCATAGGGTACGCATAATGGCGAATTCATTCATTGCGTGCCATGGGTTGCAATGGAATGATGATGATCATTATTCTCAAGATCACTTCAACTCAGTCTTCTGTCATCTCCTTCTGCCTCACTGATTTCTCCATTCCATTCCAGAGTTAAGTTTACTTTCACCGGTCCCTTGTTCCATGAGGTAAGGGAAAGTAAGTCTCACCAGCCAACCCTCTTTGATTTCTGTTCCTTTCATTCACTTCCATTTCATTCCATTCTCCTGCCCTCTGAGCACTTGAGAGTTGAGACCAGAGCAAAGTGGAAAAAGAGTTTTTCCAACTTGTACGTTATGCCCATGCCCATGATCTCATTTCATCGTCAGTAATAATAATTTCACTCCCTTTTGACGTTGACGTTTGTGTTTCTGTAGTTGTCTTTCCAACGAATCTCAATCTCGATACGAATCGGACTACGAATACAGAACACAACTGGTGTAACCTGGAATCACAAAGTTAGAACTCTTCATAGGGAGGATATTCCAGAAATATTAAAACGAAACATAAAATACGCCGACAATATCGAGATAAAAATGCTTACTTTGCACTTTGCAAGGTTATTCTGCAAGGTAATAAAGGGAACAAAGTTTCTTAACAACTTCATTTGTTAGGGCAAAGGTTAAGCAGTAAAATTGATGGGGACAACATAAACTTGAGTGGATTTTCCTGTCCCTCCATGTTAGGGCTGTTAACAATGTTAATTTGCAAGGCGAAAGAATGGCATTGACCAACTGGCAACCGAGAACCTAACCTTTTTGGCAAATTTTTTACTTCACTGACGCCGACTAGGAATGACATACTCAACATGTGTTTTCTTACTCGTAATTTAATAAATCATTAAAGTTAAATTCCGTCGAAGCTTAAACAGAACAATTTTTTGAGAACTTGTCAGAATACTATAACCGATATCGATATCATTTAATTGCTCGAGTTCTACAGTTCACACTACAGTATGTATTCGTATTGGAGTTTCATACTGGGAACAAGGGCAGATAATGTTTGATGAAAAGTAAAACTACCACCACCTTCATCCTCAAACATCTTCAGAGCAGAACCCAGCATGGGGTTTCCAGCTCAGACTATTTCATATTCTTATTTCTCACCCCGCCTTCCTCTTGCTCTCTTTTCATATTGCACGAAGGACCAGGAAAAATAAAAATGCACCAAATACATCATCCTTGTGTATTCCCATTGCCCAGGAAGGAATAATGGGTTAGTGTGACTTGCCCGCCACAGCGGTCCGTATGTCTCGGATGGAATCTTTAAGTTCAGTAATGGTAGAAGGGACTCCTTAAAGTCAATCTTGGGCTCAGTGGGTGTCCGACCGTAAAACTGTTAGCTCTCGCATCATACAAGCGCCTACTTGCTTGGCTTCTACTTCGATCAGGTTCAGATTATGTGCACCAATGCAACGCAACGCAGAGAGATGCAGATGCCACAGTTAAGAAAGTACATCAAGTCCAAGTTCAAATAAAAACACTGTGGCAGGTGCTTTTGTAAAACAGGATTTATTCTGAAAAGTGAAATAAAATAATTATGAGCTGACAAAACCTTCTGAGAAAACTATTTTTATCAAGGTGAATTTCTAGAAAAAATTCTAATTGGTCAACGGAATCCGATGGGCTTCTCTGAAAACGTAGGATATCCAGGTACCTCACCGCCTAATTATAAATGTTTGTTTTGAATCAAGTCCCGGGAACAACGAAGTGATTAATTGATAGAAATCATCTGGGCTCATTTATCTTTTTAATGTTCTCGCACCAACAGATGGGAGATCAGGGAAAGGAATCCGTAAGGGTCTCTGGTCGTTTACCTGACCACCTGACCAACCATTGCTAGCGTTTTGGTTGTTTAGTATGTGCTATTTAAACCGTAAAACTGAATTTTTTCATAAAACACACATGTGCGCGTCGATTTATCTGAGTATTTGAGTGATTTTATAAATAAAAATTGAGATGCAAACCGATATGGAGGACTATCAGTCAAGTCAACTCGAGAAATATTGAGCGATGACGAAAAAGAAGTGCTACACCAGGAAGGAGAGGTACGAAGCACACCCTGGACGATTTTGATGAAGTTCGCTTCAGTTCAAGTTTCACTCTCCCGAGAGGATAATTCCTCAATTGAAATTCAATCAGGGTTTTGTTCCTCCTTGGCTGGCTGATGTTGAAGGAATAAATCGAAGGGTGCTTACTAGCTGCTCTTGCTTGCTTGATTGATGGGAAGATAACCCATCCAACAAGTGAGGAAAATGAGGCTTTGTGTAGGGGAGCAATGAAAAATGAGTTTATGACCGTGTCTAATTTATACCCTCTCTTTCTCTCAACAATAACAAGACTTCTTTCTTGGACGAGTAGATGGATGGGTAACACAACTCGTGTCGGGGCCCTTTAGATTTCACAATTTTAACTTGGACAGACTTATTTCAACCCCAAAGGGTGAGAGTGAACATGTGGGGCTTCTCAGTAGAAATGTCGGCGAGGCAAAGAAAGACAGTGACACTAAAAGGCTAAATCGTTTAGAAATAATGATCATCACCAATAATTTCATTAAGGCGATGAGCCGACCTAACCCCAACCCTGTGGACTGGATTCTAAAAATGTTAATTTGAGCAGGTGGCATCATCATCATTGCTGTATCGCGTTTCAGCGAATCATCTTTGATTTGTTTCAAGATAATTGCAAAAGGTCTGATAGGTATAAACACCGGTATTCTTTGAACATCTATTGAAAATACTGGGTACTGGTGGGTGCTAATGTGCAAAACTAAATAACAGGAAACCACCAGAGAAGAATCTCTGCGAAAAGTCATTATCCCTAGAATAAACTGGCATGAACACTTCTACCGCTTTCAATTTTCAAACCTTTGTTCAAATAATGGAGGAATATTCATTAATTTTGTCTCACTCTCTCCTTCAGCTTCCTTCTTGTCCCAAACATAAAATTGAAAAAGGGATATGGCGATTTCCTTTAAGATAATTCGGTTCGGTCCGATCCCGTCTGGACTGGACTCACAGAGTGGGTAACCTTTCGTCGAACCTTTCCACACATTTTCGGCGTCATTTTTCTCACTCAAAGGCCTGGTAGGGAAGAAAAATCCAATGGTGTGTTTAAAAGTCATTTCATTGTAGGATTCTTGGTGAACAAGAACAAACTTTATTTATGTTCTTTCATCCCCCAAAAAGTTCTGGGAAAATGAAAGGACAAAAGAAAAAGTGATTTTCCCATTTTACAGAAATTTAAAAAAATTAATGGGCTTGAGTCATGTCTTGGGTTTAAAAATGTGGTTTTTTCATTTTCGAACAAACGGAGCGAGTTTTAGTCAGTGATAGGATTCAAGGAGTTTAATGACTTGAGTTAGTCAAGATGAAAGGATCTTTCATCACCGATTCCTTTCTTCTAATGAGAATTCTACCAAAACTTCCATTTCTCGATCCCAAACTCCTATTACTGAAATTGAGTTTTCTGATCTCTGGAGATTGTTGCAAATGAGTCTGAGGTGAGTTGGGAAATCTCAGAGTGGTACGTGTGACTGACTGAAGTTTAATTTGACCACATTCCTTCTCATACTTAAATTTGATTGCCGTGCAGGGCTGCAGGGTGAGATAATCGGGCATTCCGTCAATACGTAATCATTTTTTGCTTTTAAATCCAAATTACGTTCTGAGAAGAAATTTTATAAGAAGAGTGCCTTAAATTGGCAAGCAATCAAAATCGCATATAAATTATATCCGATGATAAGAAGCATTGTAAATATTTTGTATTATCACATTCCAATAAAATTCCTAGTTCTAAGCAGTTGTACCCATCACGATTTTTCGTTACACAAAACTCGCGATGGGTGTTTCGTTGTGGTATTGTCTTGCGATTTTCACCTCGTACTTACAAATGACGTAGGGTACACATCCGACACCCTTCTTTTCATTTTACTTCCTTTTAAAGATTCTTTTGCTTTGTGAGCCGATTAGGAACAATTTTCCATACTCAAATTCCAATTCGATTTTTTAGTATGAATGTAACCACACTGGTAAAAACCATTCGACTCTTGCCATTGCCATTGGATTTCAATGCAGTGATGAATAAAAAATTCTCGTATTACCTTACCATCCATGTCATTGTAGTAATTTGACATGACGTCTCGTCCATCCCGGGTGATTATTGTTACGGGCTTGGCTGGTGCTGGTGCTTAGATTGGATTTGGCATTATACTAATAATACTGAATTCTGCATTGTATTGTACCGTCGTCGTATGTGTGGGTATTGTACGTCATTTCCTTTATTAGAGCACTTTTCTCCCTCCTTATGTGTGATTGTGGTGTGAAGTGCATTGTTGTAACACAAACTGCACTCCAGTCCTATTGAGACATTTCACCCACTACACGCTACAAATTGGATCTAATTTTACCTCTATGGGCATCACTCATCACATTTTAAGTGCATTGACATACTTCACACTCACTCAAGGTTTTTTTTCAATTCTCATTCACTTTTTGTAACAATGTACCAAGTAAAGGGTAAAATGCATCGCAATGCATATGCACTTTTGAATTCAACATGAGTTGCCTACTGCCATTGGCGTGCCTGGAACAAAATTATTATCATTATCTGACAGGCTGGGCTGGGAAATCGGAAAGATCTTACTTACTTGCATACTGCATAAATTGGCATTGCATTACGTTGCATTCAAAGTGTTGAATTCTAATGCACGTTCGAAGAGTTACAAATGAAATGAAGGCATGTAATATTTTGAAAGGTGTGTGTCACAGATCAGTCAAGATTTCGATTTGATGTCTGATTGTTGCGAATCAAAGAATAAAGGGTTGGGTTTCTCAAAGTTGTACGTTGTACTGTGCGACCCTTTGTTTTGAATTTTATACAGAAGTTCTTCTAGTTTCAATTCTAAAAGAAAAATTCTTATCAGATTCAGATGGGGATGCATGGCCATAGTACATTACATTAAAAATGTTGTATTTTTAACGCGTTGCATTCTGATATCTACGCACCTAAAAAATGAAGCATTTCTTTCTTCGTTTACTTTTGCTCAGAGTGGAGGTAGACTGTAGACATGGGGAGAATTTTAGGATAGCTTAATTACAACCCATTATTACCTGCTCTCTACTCTTCTGCTCCTCACGAAAACAATTTCCTAGTGCTATTAGTGCCCAAATGCTCCCATCTATCAAATTTTTACACAGAGTGCATTTAATCTAACTGGCAATGGAGATAGCAGACAACCATTCGCCTTCTCATTTTCTATTTTAATTGACATTTTCAATTTAGTCCCATATTTCACACGACATTCACTCATAAACTCGCGTCTGTCTGTCTGTCTCTCTGGTTGAATAAAGTTCACAGTTTAACCCAAGTTAGTACGAATGCACGGGGTGGGGTTGACTGAGTGAATGAGCCACAGAACATTTCATTTCATTGTATTTTCACCCCTTGAGGAGTTCGGGAGATGGTTCATCCATTTAACATTGTTTTCTTCACTTAAATTCATTTTCAACCCCAAGAACTTCCTGTCTGTGCTGCTCCAAGAGTAGTTTTGCCTCACTTCCATGCATTTTCTCCCCAAAAACTTCGATGCGATGGGCTTGTGAGAAGGAAGAACCCGTCAAGTGAAACCCCCACATCGAAATATCGTTCGGTTTTTCCTACTACAGGTCTGGAGTAAGAGTGAACCATACCGGCACTTAGGTGTATTTGAGTTACCTGATCAGACCAGTAATGGAGTTGACGATCAAAGCACCCCAACCGAATGCGGAATTCGTATCAAAATCCATATTTTTCTCGTTTCCCTACTTTATTCCAACATTTCCCCACTATGTTGAGGTTAGGATCAGAATAACTTCTCCGAAAGGATTTGATTTTAGGAAAAATCAGGAATTTTTTTGAATCCAATTATATTAATTTTGCACATCAACATCAACCACACGTTGAACCAAAAAGTTTTTAATCCACATTAAAATTTACTTTAGATTCTTGAACTTTATAATTTAGCCTTAACATGAAATCGTTTACCTTGTCTACTTACCTCGGATCCGACTACCTCTTCTATCCGATCAGAGAAAAAATAATAATTTGGAATCGATGGGAGGGAGTCACGTTAGTAGCAAAACTAACAACCAGCCATCAGACCTCGTTGTGGCACGAACCCAGTGGCATGCGATGAAAATTTAGAATAATCCCTACCATGGTGTTTACAATATTACTTATATATAAGGGTTATATTTCTAGGATACGACACCCACTATTTTATATTAGTCCGGTCCTCCGTATGTTCAGTTCGGTCTTCTTCTGGTTCAGTACAATAAATCGGGTAAAGGTAGCAACCAGTACTTCAGATCCTATTGAATTTAAATTAACTTACAGCTTCTTCATCCGATATAACTTACCTGGCCAGGGCAAGAAAAAACTGGGCGAGGACAGACAGAAAGTGCATTCATTCAACAAGGCATGTCATGTCATGTAGCTCTATAATAATATGATGAACATTACATTATTGTGATGCATGGACTCTTACAACGCCCATTTTCCCTATATGAAGCGTCCACCATCAAGTCAATCATTTATTAGATAAATTATTATGACTTGTGTCTCACATTGTATTTACGAGTTCTATTAGTCCCAGAACGATGATGATGATGATGAAGATTGCTTGATGAGTTGAGCTAATGTCATTGCTTCCAATTTGTGTCGCCTTCACCATTCAATCGCCACCGTGGGAGTAACAATAACGCTTGCTAAATGTTTCGATTTCGTAAATTCATGAAATTACAGTAATCCCAGAAGCTAGCTCGGAAATCAACACTGTAACTCTACAAGTTAATCAATATTTTTGGCATAAAAATATCGGTTAGGCTTCAAAAATTGCAAAAGCTGTGTATCTTTCGCGTGCCCTATATATCCGAACGAGTGCACTCGATTACCATGTGTCGAGTTTGAGTTGCATTTCTGAATTGAATGTAACAACATTACGTTACATAATAGGAAAGAGCAGCGGGTGACAAAATAAAGACTCTATTCAGGATTTCATTCAAGGCATCAGTTTACATCACAGCACATCACAGCCTTGCATTTAGTTCCTGTTCCTGTTCCTACTCGTAGTTTTTTTCCCCATGTTGGGTTTGGTTCCAATTCCTGTCATCCATCCAGCAGCCTCAGCCAACCCGCTGAAACCTGAATGCACCCCACAAGGAAGGATAGGAAAAGAATAGACAAGACAACAGACAGTGGTGGCAGTAGTAGTAGTAAGTAATAGTAGTCAACTAGAACTAGAACGAATGTCTGACTACGTATTGCACATTTACAAAGCCATATAATAACTCCAGACCAAAGCCAAGCCCGGACCATGTGTTTCAATTCAATAACTGAACTGGGGTAACATTATTATGACTCTAGCAGCTCAAAGGCGTATCTTCCTTTTTGATATTTATTCAACATTCGTATCTAGTACTTGTACACCCAGTCATAGTCAGCACCATACCAAAAATAGATAGATGACCAACGGGTGTGCAAAAGCAAAATAATAAAATATTATGATGTACAAAATGAGGTTATTGGACTCATAAAATGTCAAACGCGGAAAAAATATTATTGGTCAGCCCTTGTGTGTCATGCGTGTGTAATCTTATAGTACCTACGCATGATTAATTGGACTTTGTGTTAAAATAGTGTTTTTATAATTAACTTGGTTGCATATGTCTAGAATTAAAATCCAATTAATCGAATGATGCTAATTTAACTTGAACTTGAGAGAGAGACCGACCGGGTTAGCCAAGTCCATGTCAAATGCAAGCAAATAAGAACATAGGCAGATAGGGCGCATTAGCCTAGCGAACCAAGCACCCAGCCAGCCAGGGGAAAGGAGAAAACGAGACTCACGCACGAATCCAGCTTCAGTCCAGCTACAACTGCCAAACGAGAAGGTTGTACGTACGCTCTGTTCTGTTCAACTCTGTCAAAGCAATACTTCGTTTTTTTAACAAAAAATACTTTATGAATTTGTCCCTGAGTAAAAAACATTACATTTTGCCCAGAACGGACGGACGTGACAAAGTTAAAATAATTCACCGCACCCAACTAAGTAAAAAAATAACCAAATCTCGTTCGTAACGTGTTAGTGTTGAACCGGAATCGCTTGAGTTAAAAATTAACGGAAGGAAACCACAATCATCTAATCTCATCGTGTACGACCGTAATTACCGACAGATCTGACTCTGACCAGACAAAGTGTAAAACTAAGCTAATTACCAAATTACCTT
>WJEZ01003726.1:0-10251 GCA_009869925.1 Thalassaphorura encarpata | reverse complement strand
GAAATGGATTGAGTCCAACTATGAAGATTTTATTCATTTTGAGCTGCATTCTTAATTTTTAGAAAATGAATGGAATGAGTGCTTTTCGGTGTTTCGGATACTTGTTTCCAAATTTTGTGTGGTACCAATTGTGAGACATATTTGCTGAATAAATCTGAGGAATCAAATAATTTTTAAAGTGAGATCATCTGGGAAATATTATAATGGAAGTAGAACATAAAAAAAATTCTCGCCTGATTAAAAATGACCCAGACAGTGACCCAATTCATGGCAGTATTTTGAAATCCAAACAACGTTGAATACACCAGGTAAATTAAAACTTCGCAAAAATAATTTGGACAAGAAACATACTCAAAGAGTCCTCCAAAAGGGATTTTGTACTCATTATCCGATGCTAAAAATGCAACAGGCATTACATTGCTTGTCAATCTAATTGTTGCAATTATTGTGACCAAATAGCATCAATTATAAACTTACGCCCTTGTCTCAGATTTCCCAGAATGGTATGAGCCTCCAATTGTTTAACCCATGCAAAAATGAAGATGGGTACACAGACGGAAAGTCTCCAAAGGGAGAATTCAGCACATGACCCACTGCCGCTGTCACTGCCAAAAATCGATATGATAGCTCCAAAATAATGCCAAAGTCCAATTGCATACATTGAGATATTCATTTTGGCAACATTTGAGAATTTACTGATGAATAGGCACTCGTATAATCTTCTCGAGACTTGGATCCACATTAAAACACTTGCGATTAAAGCGGTTGAATCTGTAAATTATCAAAATTACAGGTTAGTTTTGAGTAATTTTACGAATAGGATTTTCCCTGTACTTGGAATGCAATGATGACCACCCAGAAGTCCACCAAAAAATCGTTGGAGAAAATCCGTGTGATTCAAGTAAGCATACAAAGTCCATGTTGAGAAGGTAAACGCAAATATGTAGAAATGTGCAAACCACCTGGACACACATCAAATTAAACTAATGTAAGCTTAATTAATTAGCCACGAAATTAAAGATATTACCTTTTAGGAACTTCAAATAAATGAACATCAGACTCTAGCCCAACAGCGGCTCTACCAAACTTGAGAGTTCGGGATGCAATCCTTGGAATATAATTTTCAAAATAATACACTAGATTTGAGCACAGTGCAGAGAATGCTGCGATTTGGAAGGAAAGTGTGATGAGATCCATTTTACTAATATTTAGTCAGACACACTACATAAAAATTTTGCTTCAAACTCCTAGCACTACGAAACTTCGGTCAGTACTACCAATCCAACTGCCAAAGCACTTGAACTTGAACTTTTTCATTTATTCACATCGTTGTATGTAAGATTTGAGAATTTGATACTGTGATAAAACCACTCACAATGTCACAATGCATAGTACCGTACATGTAGACTCCCACTCGTCAATCCAGTTTTTTATCGAGAATTTAGTAGTGTTTTCCTCTCTGCACTTCTCTACACTAACTAATAAACTCTAACCAAATCCTGCTCAAGGTTAGGTTAGGATTTAGGTTTGGACTTGGACTGAAACTGAATGTGAACTTGTTGGCTAATGCAATACACAGGAAGTTTCTTTTAGTGCGAAAATCTCTTCATGGTCTAGGCCGGGCTTCACTTCCTCGTGCTTAGGTGTTCTTCCACTTCTCTTGTATATATAATTTACACGAGTAATGCCAATACCACGTTCTGTGCAAGGAAACCTTTCTATTTTAGAAAAATGAAACTTTGTCGGACATGAATTACTTGATCAAAGCAAAAGCAGACATTTAATTTATTCACTTATTCAGTTAATGTAGCAATATTCTTTATTGGGTTTGGTTTGGAATTGAAAGTAAAGGTCGAAGGTGTCTTGGAATGGCATATTCACCCAAATGGATAAATCAGATAATTAGTCAATGCCAAGCAAATTGAGACTTTGAAGATGCTTTGGACTTTCTGCACGTTAGTTCCTCCACCATTGATTTTTCTATGTACGACCAACCGGTTTAATGTACTGATTGACCAAAATATCTAAGAATTGTAATTTTGTGCTTCCTTACCGGGGAACGTTCCTCAGATATGTTCCTTCCAAGTTTCCAGAGGGTCTGTAATTTGGTCAGGGTAAAGCCATTAGACCTAATTCCTCAACTGAATTATTTCTAACCCATAATGTCTAATGCTAATACAAACACACTACTAAATGACAATGTAGTATTAACGCAAGCAAGTAGTATATTTGCATTAGCCATCTTTTTGGCTGTGGACTTAGAAAAAACCGGAGTTTGAAAAGGCCCAATTGCTTTATCACCTGTAATTAGCTACCGCTAGAGCAAAGCGTTTACCCACAGCATAGGATACACAAACTTCCGAGGTTCCTTTCCAGATAGCTTGTGTGAAGTGACCTGGTTTTCAATTCAAACAAAGTTCATTCAGAATACAAACTATGGTACTTAAATCTCAAGAGGTCAAGTTTCTCACCAATGTTATAAAAGGTTTTACCAGCCTTCGCCCATCCTTTGTCAAAATCATAATTTTGTATTTCGTTGTAAAAAGCGTCCACTATATCCTCCGGTTTCGGAGGTGGGTCGGTGGGCTTTCTGTCACTGCAACATGCTTTCCACATGTTTTCACCATAACCTTTTCTAAACTTACTCGTACTATGATTGAAAGTATTGGTATCTCTGAGATGGTTCGCATATATCTGGCTAATATTGCATAACTGATAAACAATCCATGATTAAGGTACACTTCTTAAATATGTCAGATTTTAGTGGCTCAAGCAAATAATGTTCACTGACCTCTTCACTCTGTTTCAACAGCGGTACGCCATGCTTAGCTCGATGAAAATTATGCCTGTCCAAAGCTTTTTTTCTCCATTCAGGTTCTGTCTCACCTAGAACCCCATAGCCACTGAGAATCACAATACAAATCAACCCAAGAATAGTAATCGCGAAATTCATAGTTGAAGGTAGATTTATGTTTCAAGCAAAATGATTCGTCCTATTACTAAAACACGTTAGTGTTTGTTTCGTATTTACTTCATCCAATCTGATCAAATTCTCTATATTCTGGGCTTTGTTTGTTTATTTATTATGGGCGAAACATCCGAAATCCATAGCATTCACTTTGAATTTACTCTGTACATGCGTAAACTGGGTAATTACACCGAATTTGCTATCATCTAGAAGTCTGTTGATCCGCCTAAATCAATTGTGTTGGATTCTTTTTTGGTACACATGTGAATGCATACTAATATTCAGTAATGACGATTGATTTCTGATTGATTACGAAATTTTCCTAAAACTATTTTCCTCTATGGACTTTTACACTAACTTCTAACTAGTGAATTCTATAAAAACCAAACTCCAGGATAGGTTAGGATTTAGGCTAGGTCTGGTTGGCTCAATGTATCCTTGCTCTTCGGGTATACAATTTAAACGATGCCAATGCTACGATTTTGTGCTAGAAAATCTTCATATTTTGGAAAAATGAGGACACCAATTACTTGAGAAAAGCAGGCATTTACTTATTCACTCATTCAGTTAACGTTGCAACATTCTTTGTTGCGCTTTGTTGAAATGTTCGCCTTAATTAGTTCCAGATGCTTTGAAATCTTAAAAGGACTTTAGAGGTTTGGGTTGGAACTGGGAGTAGGGTCGAAGCTGTCTTGGAATGGCATATTTATCCAAATGGATAAAACAGATAATGAGTCAATGCCAAGCAAATTGAGAGTTTGAAGATGTTTTCGACTTTCTGTGAAGCTGTTCCTTCGGTCTCGATTTTTCTAAGAACGACGAAGCGGTTTAATCAACCAAAATTACTAAGAATCCTAATGTCATGCTTGCTTACCGGAAAACATTCCTCAGATATGTTCCCTTCAAGTTTCCAGCGGGTCTGTAATTTGGTCAGAGTAAAGCCACGTAGTGTTTGTGGGACTAAAAAATATCAGTTTGGAAATTAGCTAAATTTACCTGTAATTTGCTACAATCGCGCCAGGGCTTTGCGTGCCATTCTTAGGCTTAGCGTACGACACACAGACTTCTGATGTTTCTTTCCAGATAAGTTGTGTAAAGTGGCCTGGTTTTCAATTCAAACAAAGTTCGTTCTGAATTAGTTCAAAGCTATTCTACTTAAATATCCAAACAGCTCAAGTTCCTCACCAATGTCATGAAAGGTTCTACCCAACTTCGCCCATCCTTTGTCAAAATCGTAACTGTGTATTTCGTTGTAAAATATGTCAACAGTCTTGTCTGGCTGAAAGTCACCAGCCTTAAGAATATTTTCGCCAGTATCATTTCTAAAGTAGCCCGTACTATGGTTGAAAGCATTGGTATCTCTGAGATGGTTTGCATGTATTTGGCTAATATTGCACAACTGAATATAAACAGAAGATAATGTTACTTCTAAAATACGTCATATTTTAGTTGTCCAATCAATTAATGTTCACCGACCTCGTCACTCTGTTTCAATAGTGGAACGCCATGGTTCGCACGATAAAAGTTATGCCTGTCCAGAGCTTTTTTTCTCCATTCAGCATCTGTCTCTCCGAGGACAAACACGATGGAGATCAACACAAGAATAATTATCGCCAAATTCATAGTTGAAGGCAGATTTATATTTTTCATGCAAAATGATGCGTCCTGTTAGCGTTCGTTTCGCAGGTACGTCATCCAATTATCTAAATTCTGGGCTTTGTTTATCTAAATAAATTTGCTTGAAACATCCAGAATCCATAGTATTCTAGTTGAATTTACTTTATGAATTACGTAGACTGAAAAATTAATAAAATCATAATGCATCTTGACAACTTTGCTATTTCTTCTAGAAATTTAAAAATCTGTCTAAATCTGTCCTATTGGGTTTTTTATTTCGAACACAGGTGAATGTATACTCATATTCACTAGTAACAATAATTTATTACGAAGTTTTTCTAATACTTTTTTCCTTTGCACACTTCTCTACATTAGCTCAGGAATTCTGTAAAATCCAAACTCAAGGTTCATTTAGGATTTAGGCTTGTGCTAAGCGTGAACGTGTTGGTTAATGAAATACAATGCAATACACATTAAATTTTCTCTAGTGCGAAAACTCTAGTTAACACAGCAGTATTGTTTATCAGGCTTGGTTTATATGGTGGTCTCATTTAGTTACAGATGCATTGAAATCTAAAATAGACTGTAGAGTTTTGGGTTAGATCTGAAAGTCGGGTCGGAAGGTGTCTTGGAATGGTATATTCATCCAAATGCATAAATCAGATAATTAGTCAGTGCCAAGCAAATCAAGACTTTGAAGATGCTTTGGACTTTCTGCACGTTGGTTCCTCCACCACTGATTTTTCTAAGAACAATCAAGTTATTTAATATGTTGACCAACCAAAATTCCTAGTTTTGACATTCCTTACCGGGGGACGTTCCTTAGATATGTTCCATCATTTCCAGGGGGTCTGTAATTTGGTCAGGACAAATTAAATGAAAATTCAGGACCTAATTTCTAAACTGAAACTTTTTCAAAGTTCCACAAGTTTCACTTTAGTGGGGCTTAGAAAAACTTTAAGGTTAGAAATTATTCCAATTGCTTTACCACCTTTACCTTTACCTGTAATTTGCTACAGCTACAGCAGAGCGCTTACCGATAGCTAAGGATACACAAAGCTCTTTGGTGCCTTTCCAGATGACTTGAGTGAAATGACCTTAAAATGAAATAGATAGATACATAGATAACTTTATTCAACTGTCAATCCGATTTCACAAAATTAATTATGTTCTTATGAAATTTATTTACAATAGTTTGCAAATGAATTTTATGGGAAGGTTATTCATGGAACGTATTTATAAAATGTGTAAGTTGCACTCACCAGTTGTATATAAAGCCGCCTTAGCTCTCCTTTGTCAAAATCATAATCTTTTATTTCGATGTAAAACGCATCCACGATACCTGCCGGATCTGGAAGTGGGTCGGTGGGCTTTCTGTCACTACAACACGCTTTCCACATATTTTCGCCAGTGCCTGGTCTAGATTTGCCCGAACTATGTTCGAAAGTGTTGTTTTTTATAAGAAAGTCCGCATGGGTTTGGCTGAACTTGCACAACTGGAAAGAAAATAATTAATATTTTAGTCTTTTTCTGAGCTGTCAGATTTTTTTAAGTACAATCACACATTTACTAACATCTGGACCTTCTACCAACAGCGGTACGCCATGATTCGCTCAATGAAAATTATGCCTGTCCAGAGCTTTTTTTCTCCATTGAGCATCAGTCTCTCCGAGGACCCCATTGTCACCACAGAGAATCACAACGGAGATCAACACAAGAATAGCAATCGTGAAATTCATAGTTGAAGGTAGTTTTATATTTTTCAAGCAAAATGATTCGTCCTAGCTTACGGAGTATTTCTTCCGCATTTACTTCGTCCAAATTGACTAGATTCTTTATCTCTCTCTGGCTTTGTTTGTTTATCTAAATTTTTATGCGTGAAATATCCAGAAATCCATAGTATTCCCTTTGAATTTACTCTACATGGGTTAATTACACGGAATTTGCTAATTCTTCTGTAAATCTAATGATCTGCCTACATCTACCGTATTAGATTTTTTATTTAAAGCTAATCTGGATGCATAGTGCATACTAATATTCAGTAATAATGGTTGAGCTTTCTTAAGTTACTTTATTGATACACTGAAATAGTCATCGTAAAATCGAACGATTACATTGCTATTGGAAATCTTTGGATAGCTTGTTAGAATTTTGAGTTTGGAAGGACTTTATGCAAACGCATAAATCAAGAAATTGATCAAGCAAATAAAAATGCAAGTTTTCTGGAGTTTTAGCACTGATGGGGCACCGCTGTCGCTGCCGCTTCTGTCTTCTTTGCTTGGCCTAAATATTAAAAATTACAATATTAGAGCAGAAATAAATTCTACATTTTCTTAGTTTTATATTTGATGTACATGACATTGGCTGCATACGCTCCGACAATGTTTCCGGAATCTTTATAATTGGCAACTACATAATAGTATGCCATACCGGACTTGCCGACTCCACTACTAGCGTATGACACACAAACCTCAGTACTTCCTTTCCAGACGACTTGTGTGAAATGTCCTATTAAAGAAATTAATCATTTAATGGATGAGCTAACAGAATTGAAAATTTACTTTAAATCGATCGATTATAGTCAATTTACTAATCTTCTTCCCATTCTTTGAATTTCCTGGATTCTTGAAATCATAATTTTCTTTTTCCGCATACCAATTGTTAACGGCTTTCTCTGGAGGAATTTTTTGGCCATCAGGCCATGTTGAGTAGTGTAGGTTTTCACCAACCGTTGAGCTTTTGTCTCTAGCCTCTGGGCTGTGTTCAACTTTAGCAGCTGTGTCTGGAGTTCCAGAATCCCTAAGTTTGTCGGCATACTTTTGACTCTTCTCACACAACTAAATGGGACAATTAGGTTAATAGGATTTTCAGCTATTTTGGAAATATTTTTACAACCTCTTGATTCTGTTTCAATGCTGGACTGCCATGTTTAGCCCGGAGCTTATTATGACGATCCAAGGCTGCTTTTCGCCAAGTAGCATCCGTATCCCCAAGAACACCGTGATTGCTGAAGAGGAAAAGAATGAGAACGGAGATCACTGCGAGAATAGTTGTTCCAAAATTCATGATTAAATTGGAGCTTGAGCAAAAGTTTCAACTCGACAATGGTAATCAATTCGATATAGCTGTCCGAGTTTCTTCTTGATAGACTGGCCATATTCGAAACACCCATTCCTAGGTCGAGATATGTTGTTGATACAAACTTCTTGTGCCTTGGGGACACCAGCTTTGGATGGATTAGCATCATTTCGCCATTGATTTTTTGACACACATTCATGAATCTTTCAGAAGTTAACCCATGACATTTTTAACAGTACCAGTTCATCCAAACTGAATATAGATTCTCCAAGGAGAGTAGACAGCATGCAATGCTGCTCTACAATGTAAAACAGATGTCTTAATCTCCTTGATTTTCTCTCTATCTCTGGCATTTTTGTTGACCTAATTCACACGTGAAATACGCAAAATCCACTTTGAACTTACTCTGTACATACGTAAACTGGGTAATTACATCGAACTTGCTAATTTTTCTAGAAATTCAATAATCTGCCTAAATCTATCGTATTGGATTTTTTAATAAAACTAGTATAGATGCAAGGATGCATACTAATCTTTAGTAATAGAGCTTTTTTAAGTTACTTTATTGATACATTGAAATATTCATCGTAAACTGGAATGACAACATCACAAGATTGCATTACGATTCAAAAACTTTGAAAATCTGGTTAGAATTTGAGTTTGGAAAGGCAGTCGAAGAATTTTTTTGTTTTAGTGAATGATTAATTTATGCAAAAGCATAAATCAAGGAATTGATCAAGCAAATAAAAATGCAGGTACTCTGGATTTTTAGCATTGATGGGGCACCGCTGTCGCTGCCGCTGTCTTCTTTGCTTGCCCTAAATATTAAAATTGTAACTATAGACGAGGGCTAATAATTAAAGTTACTGCATTCTCTTAGTTTTATATTTGCTTTACTTGACATGATCTCCATACTGTCCGCGAACGTTTCCGGCATCTTTATAATTGGCAACTACATAGTAGTATGCCATACCGGACTTGCCTACTCCACTACTTGCGTATGACACACAAACCTCAGTGCTTCCTTTCCAGACGACTTGTGTGAAATGGTCTTGTAAATATAGTAATTATTTAATACTAGATGACCTAATAGGATTGACAATTTGTTCAAAATTGATCAGTTAAAATCAAGTTACCAATGGCCTTCCCATTCTTTGAATTTCCTGGATTTTTGAAATCATAATTTTGTTTTTCCGCGTACCAATTGTCAACAGCTTTCTCTGGAGGAATTGTTTGATCTTTAGGCCAAGTTGAATAGTGAAGGTTTTCACCAACATTATTGCGGCCTGGACTATGTACAAGTTGAGCAGCTGTGTCTGGAGTTCCAGAATCCCTAAGTTGGTCGATATACTTTTGGCTCTTGTCACACAGCTAAATGGGGCAATTAGAACAATAATATTTTCAGTGCTTTTTCAAAGTATATTAAAATATTTTCACATCTTGATTCTGTTTCAATGGTGGGCTCCCGTGTTTAGCCCGGAGAGTATTGTGACGATCCAAGGCTGCTTTTCGCCAAGCAGCATCCGTATCCCCAAGAATTCCATAGTTACTGAAGCAAAAAAATAGAACGGACATCACTCCGAGAATAGTGATTTCAGAATTCATGATTTTGAAGCTTGATCACAGGTTTCAATTCAACTCTACAATGATAATCAATTCGATATACATCTGTCCGATTTTCTCCTTGCTCGATCGGTCATATTCGAAACATCTATTCTTGGGTCGAAATATCTTGTTGATACAAACTTCTTGTGCCAAAGCGACACCAAATTTTGATGGATCATTTCGCCATAGGTTTCTTTGCAGCCAATCAATAATTTACCATAATTTTTGTAGAGGCCGAGAAATTTTCAGTTGTGCCTATTTTTCAAGAAAATTATCAAACCTATGTGGTAAGAAAAGTACTGACAATTGAATAGAATTAGTAAATGGCTTGTCAAATAAAAATCTTTATTTTACTTTCAGATTGACGGATTTGTTTACTCTGCCATCCGTAATTCCTCGAATTTACATTTATAAAAGTTACTGCAAGCCCTGCCAAACTGGCGATGAGTCATTCAAAAAACCAAGGTACAAAAAGTTGATTATGAATTCTGTTAGCTATGAGTCACACCTGTTGTCGCTTTGAGTACAAGGACCTAGTAATTATTTAGGCTTGACCAACATTAAAAATCAAGCAAAACAAGGGCTAAATCAAATATCAAACATAAAATGAGTACGACCAGTCAGTGAGATGACATAATCATAACCCAAATAGAATTTATCATTCAGAGATTTTGAATTGCTGAATAAGCCGACCAGTTTCATCCCTGTCAGAATAGAATCTGGAGCTGAACATCTCGGTAGATCTTACTGTGAACTACTTTTATTAAGGTAAGTCAAATCAATATTTTAATCTTTTCGGTACATCTTTCACGTTTTGGAATAAATTAGTGAATCATCGATTGCATTGCATTTCCATTGCACAAAGTGCGTTTTAGTAGTACCTTGCCCATTTTGCATCTGCACTGCACGGGCAACTCATCTTAAAAGAATGGAAGAGTTTTGTATGGATTTCATCTCAAGTACTTAATAGCATAGCCAACTGT
>WJEZ01003725.1:0-10251 GCA_009869925.1 Thalassaphorura encarpata | reverse complement strand
GGTATTATCATCTGAAGCTTATTTCGATTTTTGTGTTGATCATACCAAAATTTTTGAAGGTTTTGTAATTGAACAGAATTTGGCACTGTTCGTGTTTGACTTTTACCACTATACCCACAAAACGTGCAAATCAAGTTTAATAGTGAATCTTCCATAATTTCAAGGAGAATTGATGTGCCCAAGCTTTCAATACCTTCAGCAATAATTGATACTCTCTCAGATTGTCCCAGGTTGTAATATGTAAATAAAATATACACGTCATAGGGCTCATTTCTGAGCATATCATTGCGAATAATTTTACCAACATGTTCTTCTTCGTTAGATGGAAACAAAAGTCCAATTCGGCAGCTGACATACTTTAGAGTTGCACTCAATGTCTGGGTGTTACTTCTTAAAGCAAAGAAATTTTGAAAAGTTCTTGTTGTGTACGTTTCAAAAATGAAAAAGTATTTTTCTGCCCTTGTATCTTCTAACAAATTCTTGTCCTCGACTATTTTGATTGTACATGAGTTGAGACTGGATATAAAATTTTGAACTTCAAATGATACTACGTGTGATTTTGTAGAGCTCATGAAACAAATTGATGTTCTGATTTTATGAGTAAATATAATTATCCAAATGACGAAAACTTTAGTAAATCTACTTGTCATTTTGGGTTGTAATTATAATGAAATATGATGGAATGAAAAGTTAGATTCAGTAAATACACTTATAGCAAATGTGTTATGTTATTTGGCAATAATTTATCGACTCCTTTTAAACACATTGTGGATTTTCAAAGAGTTCAGTAATTATTCTCAGCAATGACGTGAGACCCACCCGGAAAGATAATAAGCGGTGACTTATAAATGTGCAGACTGAAACGTTAACTGCATCGTCATAGTATCTAAGTATCTTGGCTTATTGTTAGGTTTACTTTTTTATGTATATATTTGTAAGACCACTAGTCCAACCACGAACATTTCCTTGAAATATATTTCAAGAGTAGAGCAAATTCACATACCAAGTAAATATTGGAGGAATCATAGAAACGTACCTAGCGTAACGTATTGAAGAGTATTCGCCGAACTCATATGTAGAAGTAGCATAACTTCGCTTTATTAAGAAAATGTTTACAAAGAAATTAGTACAGAAAAAGGTAGAAACTCACAATTGAGAATTTATAGACGTTTTCATTCCATCAAAAATGGCATATTCAATCAAACTCAACCAATCTCAAAAATAAGCTACCTTTCACGATTTCTGCAACATCTAATGTCTAATATAATTAATTAGTAGTTTGATTAGAATGAAACCCACTGAAGTTAGCTTTTATGCAATCTGCAATAATTCATTCATCAAAGCAATAAGTCAGTATTAACTGGATTAACTTCCTGAGAAGGCTTTTGGAATAAAATTTGAAAAATATGATTTGAGTTTGAATTTCGTGCTAAACGCTTTCTGGCAAAATTAATAATTCCAAAGAGTGCAATGCAAAATATTAAGAATAATATGAAAAAAACTATTGCTGATGCTTTGCTAGCACTATTGGCTGTGATTTTGGCTAATTCCGAGTCAGATGTTGTGTTTTGTTGTTGACCATCTCCTGATTTCTGTTAAAATTGTAAAATGTATGCGATAATTTGTCACAAAAGTTCGAAAAGATAATAACTTACTGTATCAATTTTATTTTGAATTTCAGCAATTTGCATCTTGTATTTCAATTCCATTTCTTTATGTCTAGCTTCGAGTTGGGCCATTTCCGACTCGTGCTTACGTTCATTTTCCCTCTGAATTTATAAATTTCAATATGGTTTAATTTACTAGCAGTACAATAACGTTGTAATAGTTCCATTTAGTTTAGTTTAGTTTAGTTCTGGTTAAAAATTTTTGAAATAGTTTAGTTTTAGTTTAGTTCTGATTTTCAAAACGTTTAGTTCTAGTTCTAGTTTTAGTTCCAAAAAAGTCGTAGTTTCGTTTCGTTAGTTTTAGTTCCAGAACTAGTTCTATATAATTCTAAATATAAAATCTGAATGCGCTGGTTTCCTAGAACGCGCTGACACGGCATACTTGGAATAAATAGTTGATAGGACAATACAATATATTTAGACGTATCTATCTAACATATTAACTTTTAGCAATTAAAAATGAGTGAGTACAAAGTAACAGATAATTAATTTAATAAAAAGTTTGAACCTTTTTGCTGAGGGGCGCTAAGAATAAGACGCTGCTTACTACGAATTAGTTTAGCCTGTAACCTTGTTCTTACGTGCGCAAAAAGATAATACGAAAATTGTCTAAAACACTATTTAGACAGATTAGATATTTTCTAAAAATTTTATCTAACATATTAACTTTTAGCAATTAAAAATGAGTGAGTACAAAGTAACAGATAATTAATTTAATAAAAAGTTTGAACCTTTTTGCTGAGGGGCGCTAAGAATAAGACGCTCATTACTACGAATTAGTTTAGCCTGTAACCTTGTTCTTACGTGCGCAAAAAGATAATACGAAAATTGTCTAAAACACTATTTAGACAGATTAGATATTTTCTAAAAATTAAATGTTCCCTTGAAAACTGTAGATAAATGACAATTTTAAATTCAGTTGGAACTAAATCGGAACTAAGTTCCGATTTAGTTCTGGCGTCTTTAGTACTAGTTCTTAGTTCTAGTTCCGGGAGGCAGAGCTGTAGTTCTAGTTTAGTTTTAGTTCCAAAATTATGATTTAGTTTTAGTTTCGTTAGTAAGAACTAAACTAAAACTGATTGAAGAACTGATTGAACTATTACAACTTTAGAACTAGAACTATTACAACTTTACAGTACAAGCAGAGTTGCATTAAAAAACTCACGTTTTTGATGGCCAATTCAGCCAAATGGAGTTGATGTGTTTGATTTATTTGCTGAGCTGCCAAATTACTGTGAATTTTTGAAATGTTTCGGACGGCATCGGCTATTGCTTCGTGAGTCTTTAAAAATCCATGAATAATTATTGGTATATGAAGAAATTATTGCTTTAATTTTAACTGAAATTAATTACCTCCTTTCTATAATCTCGCGGTATATGTCGTAGATCAATATCCTCTCGTCTGATCTTAGAATTTCGAACCTTAAACGAGCCACATTCAACAACTTGCTGCCAAATCCTTATTTTGAAATCAGGCAAAACTGTATAGGAAATAATTTTTGTTGTTTCTCTGTTCCATGTTTCAGATGGAGCGGTAGACCAAGAATTACTCAAATCACTTGCATATCCGGCTGATGCTGTGGCTTCATTTTTCACCTCAATTTTGACCTCGTTCTGGTAAATTGTATTGTCATTGTAACTTGTATAGTAAGAATATCGTGATCCTGTTGTAGAAAGTGTTATTCCAGCTGCTGGTTGAATTCCTACAACTTGGGAACACTGAAAGCTCTCTGAAGAAATATAAAAACTTTCGCGTCTATTCTCAAATTCACAAATCATATCTTGGGAAAATACGCATTTTGCAGTTGAAGTTGACATCACGGTGGTGGAAATTATTAAACTAACAATAATAATTAATTTCATTTTAAGAAATTTTTCGAATACTTGGATGGGATGGGTTCTGTCACGATTGTACTAATAAATTGCAGTTCAAGCCAGGTCAGGTCTTATCGTAAAGTTATTGCTTTCTGCAAATATTTGCCTGCGGAGCCAAGTTTGTGTGAAAAATCTCTAGATAATATTGTGGAATACACATTGCAAAGATTATTTTTCTGCGAATAATGAGGCATTGCAAAATCATATTTATTTTATCGCTAAACTTAATATTAGTGCATAAAAACTCTTCAACGGTAATGTGTGGTAATATTTTACAGATAAATCCTTCATGAATCATATGATAGATTTTCAGATGTAATATATAATTCGAATTATTCTCTTCATTTTTTGCTTATATTTTTTATTTCTCAGCGCAAGCTGTGGTGTGAACGTATATACTATTAGAGGAATCTTGAAAATGACCGAACTATTATTTTTCTGCGAATAATGAGGCATTGCAAAATCATTTTTATTTTATCGCTAAACTTAATATTAGTGCATAAAAACTCTTCAACGGTAATGTGTGGTAATATTTTACAGCTAAATCCTTCATGAATCATATGATACATTTTCAGATCTAATGTAATTCGAATTATTCTCTTCATTTTTTGCTTACATTTTTTATTTCTCAGCGCAAGCTGTGGTGTGAACGTATATACTATTACAGGAATCTTGAAAATGACCGAACCGAATTACAATTGAGAATTTATAGACGTTTTCAGCTATGTAAAATGATACGTTAGTTCGAACCAAATAAATAATCTTCTAATATAAGTTACCTTTCACGTTTCTATTAGAGGAATCTTGAAAATGACCGAACCGAATTACAGATAATTTATAGACGTTTTCAGCTATGTAAAATGATACGTTAGTTCAAACCAAATAAATAACCTTCTAATATAAGTTACCTCTCACGTTATTCTAATTGGAAAAGAAATTTTATCTTAAAATTGCTCAATTTCTCTGTTGTGAATACTTTTAGTCGAATCCAAGAATAATTTTTTAGTCGACATTGACACATATGCGCTGGACCAAACAAATTTTATTTTAAGAATTTTTATTGTGTATTTCCAAAAATTGTATACTTTTAAAAGGCTAAGACAATCCCAATGTCCTAAAGCCTTTCTTTAATGCAAGTCTCAACTACAGTTGTTTTTAACCCCTTGAATGTTATGCTTAATACAGCGTAGTGCAGACAAGGCATATGTTGTGCAGCAAGCATCCACAATTTTTTAAAATTAACAACCTGGCAATACAAAAAGTTTGCATATGAATGAACATATGAGATATTACATTGCAGCAGTTCACACCACACAATTTCCTTTCCTTTCCTTACGTTTTCATCTCTAGTCAAGTTGAAACATGTTTCGGTTCTCTTGTAGCAAGCATCCACAATTTTTTTAAATTAACAACATGGCAATACAAAAAGTTTACATATGAATGAACATATGAGATATTACATTGCAGCAGTTCACACCACCCAAATTCCTTTCCTTTCCTTACGTTTTCATCTCTAGTCAAGTTGAAACATGTTTCGGTTCTCTTGTGCGTTTCCTATGCACTGGCATGGCATGGCATGGCAAGACATACCCAAACTTTGAACTTATTCTAGTTAAATTAAATCTGACTCGTCTTAAAATACCAATACTTTCTACTATATAAGAGGAAAATAAATACAAGCTGCCATCATTATTTTTTAGAGTGGTATCTTAAGAGCAGAGAAAATTATTAATCAATTTGTAAAAAAAGTCAAATTAAAACTGAAATTATTATGGAATATAGCAGAGAAAATTATTAATCAATTTGTAAAAAAAGTAAAATTAAAACTGAAATTGTTATGGAATATTATAAGCCAAGCAAAAGTACAGGTGCAGGCCAAAGTAACAATTCTGTACAAATCTTGACAGGAAATTTTGGTCAAAAGCAATTGAGTCGTGACCCCAGAAATGTTTACCCTGGGCTTGCAGTTCCCGCTCCCGCCCAAACTGTTGCTTCCCTGACTGATTGGTTGGCGGATTATCAAAGGCGGGAAGAACAAAAAAGACGCCACATGGAAAATGAGCACAGGAAGTTACAGATGCTCGTTGCGTCCAAACTCCAAGACGATTACTATCTGGCCAACAGCAATCGAGACCCCAGAAATGTTTACCCTGGGCTTGCAGTTCCCGCTCCCGCCCAAACTTTTGCTTCCCTGACTGATTGGTTGGCGGATTATCAAAGGCGGGAAGAACAAAAGAGACGCCACATGGAAAATGAGCACAGGAAGTTACAGATGCTCGTTGCGTCCAAACTCCAAGACGATTACTACCGTCAGTAAACTATGATGAGCTTAAATCACAAATTCCAGGATGAAAATGAAAAACAAATTGAAGAGGATAAGACCATGGCTTATTTTAATAAAAGTATTCAGAAAATGTCTTGGAAAATTGATCAAAAGCAAGCTAAAATGGAGGAAAGAAAGAAAATGGCTCAGATTAACCGGGGACTCAGACGTTAAACAGATCAGTAGAATTCTAATACAAGTTTTTATTACTATTTACAATTAAAAATAATTGAATGTACTTGTTCATTAGTTATAAATGTAAAATTGCTCAAAAAATAAATTATTATTAAATATTAAATGTTTTTTATGAAAAATTTAAATTTGTAAACGAGAACTGGACTTCATCGTAGACTTTGACACTGAACCCTTAGTTTCTCAATTTCTGAATTCATAACCCTTGCTTGTTTGAGTAGCCCTCGTCCTGATGGACATTCTCGTTCAGCACAATTTATTTTTCTTATCCCATCGGTGTTCTGAATGACTTTGAGCGCATCAGCTTCCCTTCCCCATTCCATCAGACATTTTGTCTGCATTAGTACAATTATTGAGCACATGCAATGTACACATTGTTCTTCACAATTTCTCTCGAGTTCCGTGTAAAATTTGTACAATTCTTCGGTCATGGATAGGAATTCTGACAAAATGGAAAATTTCAGCTCTGCCACTTCTGTTTTGATATTTCTTGTTATTTCAAGTACCGAACCCAAGCAAAAGATAATATCATCTAATTTGGAAATGTCCACAGGTACTTGAGTTTTGACAGGGTCAATGATCATATTTTTGCACCACGGTTCTCGCAGTAAAGCAGGAATCTCATTGGCTCGATTTAATTCATTTAGAGCCACTAACATAGTCCTGAAGGCATATCCAAGTATATCGGCTATATTATTTTCCAAAATATTCCTGGATAACCAAATTACTTCGTTCAATAACTTTTCCTTGTATTCCAATTGCATTGGTATTGCTTGTAAAAACAAATGACTCAGCAATGTCGATATTATATCTTTTGTTTCATCAAAAGCAAAAATTGGTCGGATTCGTAGATTCACAAAGCCAGATTTTTTCCAGAAATCTTCAAGGTCGGGCCGAAACTGAACCCATTTGCCCCATTTTGAGTCGCAACTGTGTCCGTCAAATTTAAAGAAACAACTGACCTCATGTGCTTTAACTTTCATTGTTCTTTCGTCAAGTTCTCCATATGTTTTTACGTATTTTGCAATTTCTCTTTCAAATAATTCCAAATATTTATGAACTTTGTAATAATATTCATGAAAATCTCCAGGATGGTGAAATTTTTTAAAAAGGTCGTCATAGTCCAAGGCAAGGGTCCATATGGAATAATAATGTGTGTGGAATCTTTCGATTTTAAAATTTGTCAAACATTCTCGTAACAATTCTTCTTGTGTTGACTGATTTGAATCTCGGATTACTTTTTTAAGAATTTCGCTATGAAGATAAATATCTCCATGGACTTCATCATGTATCTCGTAAAGATTACTTGTCATAAATCCATCTCTTGTAAGAATCTTTTCAGAATTAGGAAGATCCGTTTCATTTACTTCTTTGATGATTTCAATTGGAATTCGATGATCTTGGAGGTAGGCGAGCATTTTCATCAGATGTAAGGCTTTGGATCCATCTTGACCATAAACTTTAGGAATGATACGTGTTGCCAATCTCCAAACAAGGACGGCCACATCTTCAGTCAACGGATTTTTTGGTTCAAAGTAAATTGTAGATTTTAGATATTGTCGTAAACACAAGTGGTCTAACCGAATTTCCATATGGTTGTTCATTTCTCAAAACTAATAGAATTTTAAATGCTAAAATACTAGAACCACAACCTTGACCGTCAAATACGAAGCAGTGACTGTAGTGCATTGTTAAATGCTAAAATACTAGAACCACAACCTTGACCGTGAAATACGAAGCAGTGACTGTAGTGCATTGTACATGTAGTATGACAGGACACGCCAAGAGATTAAGATTACTTCATATATTCAATATGCCATGTAGATAATGACGAAATACGTGCTAATTAGTAGCTCCTGAAATAAAATACTGACTAATACATTTACTATGCAATTTGTTATCACTCTGACCATAACTGATTAGAGTTAAATTAAACAATGCGGTAAGTGGCTATTTTGTTCAAAGCTACATATAATTTTGCTTAGTGCATTATTTATTAACATATGTCGTGTGATTCGTTTACATGGCAGAAATTACTACTAAATTAATAATTTTGCAAGAACTTCGTGGAATAAGTTAAAATAAAATTATAAATCTGACCATAACTGATTAGGAGTTAAATTAAACAATACCATATGCATTATAGTTAGTGGTTCTTGTGTTCAAAGCTACATTCTACTGTATATTTAAAATTTAGCAACTCTTCCCGTGTTTTATGCACATGATAGTAATAATTACTAAATTATTAATTATATCTACTAATGAGACCCACATTATAAAAAAAATGTCATAAACAACTCCATATTAGTTCGTTGTGTGAGCTAATATCTTGGAATTTGCAAATCTAGATAAATATAAATACGCCCTTGCCATTGTCACTGTCCATAATGACTAATGGCCGAATTAAAATTCCTTTCAGCAGATAACAGATGCTTATGCGTAAAATAAAGTACTACATCTGCATGATCTGGTGTGAAGTGACGTAAGTTTTACTTGACTTGTTGAAAATAAATAAATATTGCATACAAATAACGAGATTCATCTCATGACTCACTCACTCACAGATATAACATATGCAAAAACCAAGCAAGATTTAAAGTTAACCATGGCATTGGCATAGTAAAGACCATACATTTTATATTATAACTAGTCACGACAATGCAATACAATACATGAATGTGAATCTCATCTTAATCTGCGTCTGGCTATGTGAATTGAATTTTAGGAAGCAGTACAGCACTGCAAGCACAGCACAAAAAGAAAGGCTTAAACTTCACCTTCACCTTCATTTCATTTTTTACCCCTGTCTGCCCACTCTAAATGTAATGTAGCTATACTCTTGAGGTCATACTTATTTCTCATCTCACCTTCTACGCTCTGAATCTCATGTAGGGTAAAAAAAAATAACCAGTAATTCGTACATAAACAAAATAACCTTCATTCACTTTAGCTTAGCATTGTGCACTCAGTCTGTTTTTAACCCTCACACGTACAGTAACAGTGCAGTGTAAAATATTTTATAATGGCATTCGACGGATTTCTTAAAAAATTGAAGGATGGAGCCATGGATGAACTTGGAAAACAAATCGGAATGAAATTAACCGGTGGAGGTAGTGGCAATGATGGTGCTTCCGGTTCTGGTGGATCTGGATCTGCAGTCACAGATTTAATTCCTGGAATTATTGGTTTATTTGGAAATCGTGGTGGCGGCAGTAGCGGAGGACCCAAAGGAATTCAATTTGTAGGTTCTCTCATCAATGCCCTTCAACAAGGAAATAATGGAGCAGGATTCCTTCCTGGAAATGTAGCCAAATATTTACCAGCTATACTGAAATTGGCAGAAATTATTGGTCATGGAATGGGAGATGATACTCCGCGTACAGAGCAAAATCCTGATGGATCATTTATTGATAATTTTGTCAAAACTATAATCGGTGGAAGAAAAATATTTGGTCCGACAACGGATGTTGTAAAACCAGTTAAAAAAGTAAAAGGGGGTGGATTCGATGAAGTAGATGGGGGTGGGGCTTCTCATTCTGTCCAGGATTATGAAACGATTAAACGAGAGTGTTTGGAAAATGGAGTTTTATTTGAGGATCCAGAATTTCCCGCCGAAGATGCTAGTGTTTTCTTCTCTAGGAGTGGACAGCGGGATTTTCAATGGTTAAGACCTGGGGTAACTATACATATATATACATCTATATACAGCATATAATTTATATACATTTTTTTTAGGAAATTTGTTCCGATCCTTCTTTCTTCCTTGATGAGGCAACGCGATTTGATGTCAAGCAAGGAGAATTGGGCGATTGCTGGTTACTAGCGGCTGTGGCTAATTTGACCTTGAATATGAAATTATTTTATCAGGTCGTTCCAGAAGATAATTCATTCCAAAATGACTATTGTGGGATTTTTCACTTCAGGTATGATAGATTACATCTCAAAAAATCTATTGATATTTTGACCTTTGACCTTGACATTAACAGATTCTGGCAATATGGTCATTGGGTTGACGTTGTCGTTGATGACCGACTCCCAACAATCAATGGGAAATTGATGTTTATGCATTCTGAGGACTGTTCAGAATTTTGGAGCGCTTTGCTTGAAAAAGCATATGCAAAATTGCAAGGATCTTACGAAGCCTTGAAGGGCGGCACTACAAATGAAGCTTTGGAAGATTTTACTGGAGGGGTC
>WJEZ01003724.1:0-10253 GCA_009869925.1 Thalassaphorura encarpata | reverse complement strand
CCATAATCTTTTGACATCTAAGCAAAACAAAACTTTCCAGAACTTTCCCTATACCGTTTTGCAATCTTAAAGTGCTTGTTTTTGTTATTTTTGTGCATTTTAAATTTTATTATCCATTTGATATTGCCGAATCCCATCTTGACAGAAAACAGAGGTTTATAAAATAAAATATTCGTCATTGACCAATAGCTATAGATCTTAAAAAGTTTTTCAAATTTTTGTAGTAAATACTAAATATTTAAAATATTAGTGTCGTTTTACCCCTGATGAGTGATGAGCCACGCTGACAAGCAACTCAAAAATAATTTTTACCGACTACTGTACTAATTTGGCCTTGAACTTGGAAAATCTATCATGAAAAATTGAACTTGAATACATGAGGAGGCTGCAAGGTCGTTTATTGTAAAACTTGGCATAAGCTAGGTAGAAAATAAAGCTTTGTTACAAAATAATTAATTCATTAGCGTCAGAGAATTCTACGTAATGTTTTTTATAACTCAAGATTCTGTAGAAGAATCAAAGAATCTATTTTTTGCTTTCCTTTTATAGAGTGGTCTTTGGGCACTTTTTTCGTCCCGCTTCTTTCACCTTTGTCATATAAATACCACGGAGGATTTGGCAGTCACCTTTAGAGATTATTAGAATTCTCATAACTCAAACTCAACATAACAATGAAGTCAATTTTGGTCATTTTGGGCATCTTTGCCGTGGCTCGTCTTGGCCAAGCAGCCGACGAATCTGCATTTAAATGTCCACAAACTTATTTGGCTGACTTGAAACCAGTTACTCTCAAAAACGTATGTACATTTTAAAATTTCATATTTAAATGTGTAATAATCATATTTTTTATATTTTTATGCAGTACTATGGAATTTGGTACATTCTTCGTGCAACTCCATGCGAAGAACATGAATTTGATGAAGTTGCTTGTAGTTCTCAAGCTATCTGGAGAACAAAGGATACAGCTGAAAATACAGTCCATAGTGTTTGCGCGTAAGAGTTCTAATAAAAAAATAAAAAATCAATTAACTAATTAATTAATTAACCAAAGGCATCGTATTAATGGGACATATGAAGTTGAGCAAGGCGTGGCCACGGTGAAACCAGCTACTGGAGGCGCCGAGGGTCAAGTAGATAACCATTGGCAATTCCAACTCAAAAACAGTAAGAATTTTTTTTAAATATATAATATATTGAAATGTGTCAAATTCTAATTTAGTTTAAATTTAATCATTGCAGTGACATTCACCTCAGTTTTTGTTGCTTCTGACAATGGACAAAATTGGGGGATTGGACACACTTGTGCCGTAGAAGAAGGAAAAGATAAGCCAACTTCAATGTGGGCAGTTTTGAGCAGAACTAAAACAATGGATGCAAAATTGGAACAGTCAGTTGGTTGAGAAAATTGAAAAGTGGTCTGGGCTTAGTCAAGAAAAACTTCGTGGAATTCAACAAACGGATTGTTACAAAGTTGAAGAGGAAGCTAAAAAGGCTTAATTCAACTTTTAGTATCAATTTTCAATTACATTCTTGTGAATTCATTCTAATCTCGAGAAAATGAAATAAAAAACAGCAGCAATTACATGATTTTGACTATCCTCATCCAAAAATTGATTTTTCTTGTGCCCTGAGCAAAATATAGGTCTTATAGAGTTTTTATCTTAAAGTATTTTAATATCCATTTGCTACTAACGTAGTCGAGTAATTTCATATAACCCCATAACGCTGAAAACAGAGAAATTTCTTTGGAAACTTTTAGCGAAAGTTACATAAATGTACACTAAATATTAAAATCTACTAAACGATGTGGTTCTAATTTCAAGTTTTGTTTTAATCCTGTCCTGATTTGTCATTGAATTTAAATTTAAGCCAAAACGAAAAAAATAATGAACTGCTTAAGCTACGCTCCAATGACGAATGACGTATATCTTACATAAATGTACACTAAATATTAAAATCTACTAAACGATGTGCTTCTAATTTCAAGTTTTGTTTTAATCCTGTCCTGATTTGTCATTGAATTTAAATTTAAGCCAAAACGAAAAAAACAATAAACTGCTTAAGCTACGCTCCAATGACGAATGACGTATATGTAAATTTTATTTTTGATTTTATTGATTGACAAGACAAATGGAAGAAAATAAATGAACCACAGTTCGCTTACATAACACGGCCAGCTAGTAGTGTATACCAGGCCACACATTGACACACCCTTCAGACGCAGACACATATTTATTTAAGCGACCTTCACTCTCAGATTTTGACTCCTTGACATTGACACCAACAAAAAATTGCATCGTGAAGAAGACATTACATGACATGTTATGTATTAGCAAACAATAGCATTTTTTTATCATTGTAACATACAGGATAGTTGCTAATTTTATCCAGATTGTCCAGCTTATTCCAGTTCGTGTATTTCTACGTAATTCGTTAATTAAGGCAAGTAAGTCCGAACTTTTTTGTGGCCTTAATTTCCCTAGAGCATAAACTTTTTGCGGGCTTGGCCATAAAAGTCAACGCTGCAAAAAACAAATAGAAATTCCAACTTGTGCTCTGCTCCTCAAACTTTCTCCCGTTTTCTTTCCCATTATTTGAAACTTTACACCTACTCTTGTGTGAAGTTTTACGATGCCCGGACCGGGTACGATATGACATGAGACCTTAGTCAGTTTTCAATCCGAATTCCAAGCTAACTCGGAAATACGATAAGATCAAACGCGCAAAACATGACGCGACCACGTACGTACGTACGCAGAATTTTTGACTAAGAAATTTATAGTATTCGTATTATTAAGACTTCTTCTCGCCGAATTTAAAGTAGTGCATTGGAATTCAATTGCATTCTAATAAATCTGATTCTGATGCTAAGGCTTGGCACGTTTTGTTGACAATAAATTCATATTTCCGCCTGTAATGAATTCGTGGAAGTTTTCCTATTTTGTTTCCTGGAAATTTTTGATAAAAACCGATTTTTTACTAGGAACTTGAGCTTAATTTTTAAAGTAGTGGTAGCCTCAGCCAAGATGATAAAATCTATTGGAATTACTTCTTACTTTCACTTTCTGTGGGCTGAGCTTCCAAATACTTTCTTTTCAATTTCCGTTCTGCGGGAAGGCAGGTAAGGTGATAAAGAAAGGAGATGGAGATGGAGCTAATTAAAATTTAAAATGGAATGTCACACAATGGTGAAGTTGGTTAAATTGAAAGAGCGGAAGATTGAACTGCACTGCACTGCAGAAGCTGAGATAGGAAAAGGAAAGGGAAGAATTTTTCTACAGCATAGCATAGCATGGCTTGGTAAAGCATAGAATAGTAAATGTGTCATTAGATTTCATCCATCTGTCTCACCCTCCGCCTTGGAAACGGCTATACTATGCCAATTCTATTTTCACTTTCTCTCTCTACCAGAAACTAATTGGCAGGCAAGATGGGAAGATCAAAATGTGGAGGAATAGTAAAGGAATCAAGAGCTTTTGTGTTTTCCTTTCTTCAAGCGATTTCACTTCACTGCTATGAATATTTATAACCACATTTCCCACTATAATAATTGGGCCCGTCTCGCCAATGCTTGAAAAGTAAATATTCTAGAATTTCATTTTATTTGCTACACTAAGCAATGAATCAAGGTGTTAGGCAGGGCAGAAGTAGAATTTCTATATGTACATGTTATGAGAATAACTAGAGAAACTATAGTGTAATCTCAAATGCCTGTCTTGTGTGTGTTTTGTGGTTGTGATATGAGTATGACTTTCCTTCTATCGGTGTTTTTCAGCCCGCCCGGTGTGTGGTTTTGATTTTGATAACCCAAAATATAAAAACGAAAATGACGAGGTCCAGGAAATGCTTTAACTTACAATGCTATGGTATTTTAATCTGAACCAAATTAATTCTTCCGGGAGGGCGGTCACCTATTCATATAATGATAGAAATTCAAAGAATCAATTTTTATAGAACTGTATTGACCACGTTGCGTTGTCCTTCCAGCATGAGCCAAGCCGATAACCACAAGCCATTTCATTTTTAACCAGGGCTAGGGTCAGGGCATTAGTGTAATAGAAAATCGTTTAATATTACTGTAAATAAAATTTTATTAAATTATGGAACCTCTTGTAAAATTTGCAACCGATTTCTTTGGAAAAGAAGTAAAAGGTCTGCCCCTTCCTGCATCNAACCAGGGCTAGGGCCAGGGCATTAGTGTAATAAAAAATCGTTTAATATTACTGTAAATAAAATTTTATTAAATTATGGAACCTCTTGTAAAATTTGCAACTGATTTCTTTGGAAAAGAAGTAAAAGGTCTGCCCCTTCCTGCATCGGCATCACCCCCGCATGGACATGGGAAAAAAGAAGACGATGGGAAAGGGTGAATGAATAACTCAAAAATTCTATGAAAGTTTTTCCGCTAATTCGCTGATTTTTAATCTTGCAGTGAAAAAGGAATTTCAAAGGAAAATATCGCCACATTAAAAAGTCTCCTAGATATGGTAAGAAATATTTTATGGTATTTTGTGAATTTTACAATATTTTTGCGTTGTAGTTTAATTTTGCCAGCGCTCATGACGTAATGTTATTGGTGATTGGAGTAGTTTTTACAATAATTCACGGCGGATGTTTTCCTGTCCTTGCCGTTGTATTTGGAAATGTCTCAGATACTTTTATTGCTCAAGGTCGACATGGCGTAAGTACTTAAAAGATCACGTTATAAATTCAAAATGTAAGACCTTGGCCTTTTCTTGTAGAAATTTGCAAAATCAACTCTAGCTCATAGTAATTCCAACTCATCAACTGCTACAGACTATGATCAAGATGAAATCAATTTTGATTTTGACTCCGGGTCACAGTCAACAAATTCTACGACCAATACATCTGCTTCTTCGGATAATCCATTGGCAATGGTCGCCCAAGTATTTGGCTATGTTGGAAAAGTCCTTGGACTTTATTCAAATTCTGGGGCAATGACAAAAGAAGAATTTGTGACTTCTGCTCTAATATTTTCTGCATATTTTCTTTCGATTGGAATCGTCGTTTTTGTGTCATCATTTATTCAAACCGTTTGTTGGGAACTTGCTGCAGAAAATCAAATTTTTAGAATGCGTCAACAATTTATTAGTCAAATTCTACGGCAGGAAATTGCATGGTTTGAGCATTATACGCCGGGATACTTGATTGCTAAATTGGCAGAGTAAGTTGACCTTTGACCTTGCAGTTTTGGCAGACCTTTAATAATAATATTTTCATTTTATCCAGCGATGTCGAACGCGTACGAGAAGGAATTGGGCACAAATTTAGCATTGTTTTGGAATATTGTTCATGCTTTGCAATTGGCGGATTCTTTGGACTTTGTATCAACTGGAAATTGGCATTTATCTTCGCCATTTCTGTTCCATTTATCATAGGGAAAATTTTGTATCTCGTCAAGGTACACAGGCCTTTGAATATATCAAGGTCAGAGGTCTAGATTTTATGTACAAATTTTATCTTTTCAGCTATTTACAGAAAAAGCAATCGATCGTCAAAAACGATATGGAAAAATTGGGTCATTGTCTGAAGAAGTTTTATCCGAAGTATTTACAGTCAAAGCATATGGGGCAGAACTAAAGGAAGAAAAAAAGTAAATAATAGCACTAATTAAAATCAATTGCCAAATTATAAAATTAAATTATTTTGCAGGTACGCAAAAGAACTTCAAAAGAGTTATGACATTGCAATTACAAATTATCACATGATTGGATTTGGAACTGGAGCTCTATACGCCATTATTTACTCGACCTTCAGTGCTGCCACTTTGGTCGCATCTAGTCAACTTTCTCAACATTTATTGTCAACTCGACAAGTTTATGTAGTTTTCTTGTGTGCGTCAGTGGCCATTGTTGCCTTGTCGAATATTCTTCCATATATCACGGACATTGCATATTCCAAGGGATGTTCTCAGAGCATTAGGAAAATTATCGACAGCGTTCCTAAAATTGACCCTTACAGTCATCATGGTCATCGACCCTTTCGATTCGTGGGGAAAATTAAGCTCAGTCATGTCACTTTCAGATATCCGACCAGGCAGGACACTTCAGTAAGTAGACAGTAATATTATGACGTGGCCTTTGACCCATGGTCGTTTTCTTGTAGGTGCTTTGTGACCTGAGCCTGAACTTAATGCCTGGAACAACAACAGCCATTGTTGGTGGAAGCGGTGAAGGAAAATCCACCTTAGTTGACCTCCTCCTCAGATTCTATGACCCTCAAGATGGTCACATTACATTTGATGATTTTTCCCTCAGAAGTTTAAACGTCAAATGGTTAAGGGACAACGTGTGCTTAGTTTCACCTTCCCCATTGTTTCAAGCTGATACAATTTATAATAATTTGACTGGAGCAAATCGTGGGAAAAAGAAGGAAGATGTTATTAAAGCTGCTAAGGCTGCTTGTGCACATGAATTTATCATGAGTCTTCCTGGAGGCTACGATACTGTGATCGGAGTCAGTGATCGAGAATTAGGTGCTGGGCAAGCTCAACTGTTGGCAATTGCTCGTGCTTTGGTTCAAAATCCATACTTGCTCATTTTAGATGAAGCATATTCAGCGCTCAGTTTAAAAACTACAAAGAAATTGCTCAAAAATTTAGAAAAATTTACGATTGGGAGGACTACGCTAATAATTTCTCATTCAGTTGCACGGGTTTGTACTGTTGGGACGATTAACGTCATGAAGGTAAAGATATTTTAATTGCGGGAAACTTTTTGCTAAAAATATTGACTAAATAGGACGGCGGAATTGTTGAAACTGGAACACATGCAGAACTTATGAAGAAACAAGGAATTTACTTTAATATGGCGTCTAAAGAAGTTTTACCAGAAACACCTGAAGGTTCCGAATCAAGGTAAATAAATTATAAATCTGATATTTTTGCATGACCTTGACCTTGGCACATTGTCTCAGGGGTGACTCAAAAGCTTCAGATGCCTCAGCATCAACAGCCGAGGCCGATGATGAGGAAGAAGAGGACGAAGAAGAAGTAGAAGTAGAAGAAGAAGATGCAGAATCCGGGTATTCCGAAGAACCCGAAGAAAAGTTACGATATCCGACTTTATCCGAACTTCTTACACAAATCACGAGGAATCCACAAGCCTATACATTTTTGACATTGGGACTTCTTGGATGTTTGATTAGTGGATTAGTTCCACCAATTTTTGGATTAATCCTTGGCGAACTTTTCATAGTAAGATTAGTTTGGCCATAGCCCATACTCAAATTTTATATAACATTTAACTGCTGATTTTCTGTAGGCATTTGCAGAATCGGGTGATAAAATGTCTTCAGATTCAATATTTTGGGCTAAAATGGTATTTGGATGTGGAATTGCACACGGATTAGGTTATTGGATGAGGACAGTTTACGTGAGCGCGATTGGTGAAAGTTTAAGTTGTTTTATGCGTCGAGATGTTTATTTGGCCATGCTTCGTCAAAGTATTCCTTGGTTTGATGATGAATTTCTATTCCTCAGAAAGACTCTTCAATTTATTATCAAGAAATCCACCAGTATTCAAAGTGGTACTTAAACGTCCTAAAATCTTAATACTTTTTACATAAGTATTTTCTATATATTTTTCTTTTATATTACTTAAGGTCATCGGGACCCGATTATGTGTCGTGATTAGTGCATTGATCTCACTTTTTGGTTCAATTCTGATCGCAACGATACTTGAATGGAGATTGGCACTTGTAATTATCTTAGCCATTCCGATCCAATGTGCAGTAATTTATTTTTATGTGTCGTGATTAGCGCATTGATCTCACTTTTTGGTTCAATTCTGATCGCAACGATACTTGAATGGAGATTGGCACTTGTAATTATCTTAGCCATTCCGATCCAATGTGCAGTAATTTATTGGCAAAAGAAAAATTTTAGGGAAAGTCAACTCAAAATTGATGAGTGGTCAGAGTTGGCAGTTTTGGTAAAAACGCGTATAATGTATTACAAGATAAAATAATTGGCCAAATTAACACATGCAATTTAATTTATAGAATGCCGCAGAATGCTTGGAAGATATCAGGAACGTGCTGACCCTATGCCTACAGGAAGGCATGATTGGCAGGTTTACAAATTTGGCACAAGAAATTTTCGAGTAAGGTCAAAGTTCAATGCTGTGCTGTCTTCAATTAATTAATTATTAAGATTTTTACATATAGTCATTCTCAAAATCAATCAATCCATCTTGGTCTTCCTTTTGCAATTTCTGAGACATTACCACTGATTACATTTGCAATTCTGTTTTTGGCTGGTGCTCATTTAATTAACATTGGGGTCATGGAGTCTATTCAGTTATTTCGGTAAGGTCGCAGGTCGCAGGTCAGAGGTCATCAAATGAGATTGTTTATAATGTTTTTGTTTTTTAGAATCTTCATCGTTCTAGCATTTTCCTCTTTTACGATTGGGCAAGTGACGACATTTATTCCTGATTATGTAGTGGCTAAAGAAGCCTATGCTCACTTGTATGGACTATGTGACCTTGACCCCAAAAGTCCTCAAACCCAAGACAAAGGCGGGAAAAGACCTGAGATTAAAGGAGACATTTCTTTCCAAAATGTTTCATTCAGTTATCCAACTCGTCCAGGAATGCAAATCCTACAAGATATTTCTTTTGATTTAAAAGAAGGAGAAACAATTGGTGTGATTGGATCTGAAGGAAAATCTACATTGATGTCTTTGCTTCTCAGATTTTATGAATGTGTGGATGGCCAAGTGGTACGATTATTCAAATTAAATTAAATACTTCGTACCATTTTAGTATCTTATTAAATGTGACTTTTTTAGACTGTTGATGGGGTCAATGTTAAGGACATTGACCTAGAGTACCTCCGTAGCCACATTGGCTACGTTCCACAACATCCAAGTTTATTCAATCGTTCAATTCGTGATAATATTTTGTACTGCTACAGTGGAGGATTGGAAGGAGCGGATCTACAAGCTTTGCTTGAAGAAGTTGCAAAAGCTGCTTGTATTAGTGAATTTATCAAAAGTCTTCCAGATGTACGTATAAAACGAGCTAAAATATTTAAACAGAATTTTTACATCGACATTTTGCTTTGCATTTAGGGCTACGATACACACGTTGGTCCCCATGGAACATGTTTGACTGCCAGTGAGAGACAACGGATTTTCATTGCACGGGCAATCATAAGAAATCCAAAAATTCTTCTGCTAGATGAGCCTACCAGTGCACTTGATCCAGATCAGGAAATGGTAATAATCATATTTTCAAAAAATACGAAATGGTAAAATAATGAATTTCTTTTGCCTTTACTTTATAGTCTCTATTGTCAGCCATAAAGAAGCTCTCAGAAACTCGGTCCTGCATTTTGGTATCCAAACGACCAAATGTGATTAAACTAGTTGATAAAGTAGCTGTGATTAGTGAAGGAAGAATTAGTGAATATGGAAATCATGAGGAGTTGGATGCACTTGGTGGATTCTACTATAATTTTATGAAATCGACATAATATTTTGATATAAAAATTCTGGCGGCTGCTATCACTTTATAATAGTTATAGTTATGCGAAGTTAGGGAGTGAGTGCACTCTATGTGTAAAACCTTAGTTTCTCGTGTTTTTTTGGCAATAAAATTATGTTGATTACGTTAGTTCTGTTTTACATATAAAAAATTAGCAACTGCTCTTAAGCGCGCCGCATATAATGCACGTTTGCGAATAAACATTACCCTGGTTAGCATACAACAACGAAACAAGAAACAATGGTCAACAAAGAATTTCAGAAGCCTGAGTCAAATTCTCATACAGCTCATTTCGATCATTTCATTTTCACCTTTCCAAGAGTGAACATCTCAATTTCTCCTTTCTCCTTCAAAGTTTACAAATTCCATCTATAAAAATCTACCCTCACAAATTTTCAACTGCTGAAGGAGAGTATAATTCAACTCGAATAGTTTGAAAGAAATTTGATATACGAAACTTGGTCCGAATTTTTTTTATCAGCAGTTAAGGAGAGAATTTGTACACAGATGCTGCTCCGTTGCATGCCGTGATGGCCCTGATTCTACCTTCATGCCTACCTGATGGACTGATTCATCAAATTAACAGGTGTGTAACACGAGAGAATTTTTAAATAGTTTTAGGGTTATGGTTGGGCAACCGCCACCAATTTGCCAAAATGAATTGAACACAACACAACGCCCACTCTACTCAAGCTAAGCCGTATGACTGACTGTACGAGTCGCCTTGTGTTGTTTATGCCTATG
>WJEZ01003723.1:0-10254 GCA_009869925.1 Thalassaphorura encarpata | reverse complement strand
ACAACCATTATGATCAAGGGACTTACTTAACTAGCCAACAAACTCTTCAAGAAATCCTTTTTCTCACTTATTTAAACCAAAACAGGCAAACGGTTCTGTTCGCCTAAATAGTATAATATTATGACTCTATTTCAACTCAAAATGACAGAATCAATCAGCCAAATCCGAAAATCTGATGAATTTTGCATCAAATCTGAATAGGCACAATATAGTACGATTACGGTGAAGCCAAAGAAGTAAAAATTGTACAATTGATTAGACCACCACATGGTAAATGCATTTCTTTCCAGCCCCAAGCACCTAATGTAGGAGGTGTAACTTGTGTGACATGATAGAATAAATGTCGTTCTTCTCATTACTATGTCTAAATGTCATCCTCGTACTTTTCATGTAAGACAAGACATTTTGCTCCACTTAATTTTTAAGTAGCAAAACTAGCAATTGCATTGTTCCCTCTCTCATCATCATCACATCCCCTGTTTTTAAAGTTGCAACCCACGTCCTTTCGGTTCGTTTCTTCTCACGAATATTCCTCTAATCCCACACTAAGTGACAGTCACAAGTTTACTTTCAAGGAAAACTCCTGTCAAAACCATCTTCTCATTATGCATTCAGACTTTCAGCTCAGAAACCCAGAACTGTCAAAACATGAAAATTATAATAAATAGGTAAAGTTTCATTGTTTCAACTTCAAAGCCTAGTTCTAGCTAAACCTATACATTCAACTTGTCATATTAAAACTGAAACGTCTTGGCAAAATTATACAATGAAAAGTCCTTTTGATGTATTTCGTTTGAAAATCTATAGTCAAGGTTAGAGCAAAATTTTACGACACCCTCTTAAAACAACAACATTTAATTACCCAGAAATCCTTAAATCCCTATATCCTTAAAAATTTTGAGCTTCTACTTGCTCTACAAGCAAAAACTGTCGAACATTCCACTCTTAAGCTCATGACTGCACAGAAAGATGCAACATGTAGCTGGTTTGGACATGTTCCTAAAATTTCGTTTCGCAACCATAAAACTTGTCGTCGTCATCTACGATAGTACCGGAAACTAGAACTTCATTTGATCAACCAAAAAATTCATCTTATATCACCGCCCTATTTCGAGGCAGGGCATGGAAGCATATAGAAACCAAAATCAAATCTCTGGAGGATTTCTTCCATTCACACCACACTTATTCCACCACCAACACTTGAGTTTCATCCTTTCCTCTCTCTGAAAAGCCGCCGCCGACATTGAGGAGGATGAGGAAGGGTTTCATTTCCCACAAAAAGGGTGGACCCAGCCATCCATCCTTTCCTTTAATGGCATGACACAAACTAAAAGAAAAAGTACTAAGACTACACCGGTACAGTACGTCTTACTAAACCAAATGATTCTAAAACAACCGACAAACAGGAGCACTAAAATTTTGTCACTAATTGTCGTCACACTCATGAATTTTACTACTCTTCTTCTACAAATAACATTGCAAAACCAGAGTCAGCCAGCTTCTGTCTTTGCAGAATCCTTCCACATACAAGGAATTCAGCAAGAATATAAAAAAACGACAAGCAGCTAATTTAGTTAAGAGCTCTGGCCATTAACTATTTATTAGGAACATCCTGAGTAGTTTCCTACCCTGGGAGATAGTTGAATCCCTGGGAACCCAAAGGATGCGCACACACAACCACATAAGAGAAGAGATCAAAAGGAAAAAGTCCGCCGATGAAAATTAAGTCCTCCCTAAGTTAATTAGGGACCAAAAATACATCAACCACCATCAAACGTAGTCAATCAACCCTTGTCAGACATTCACAGATCACGTTAGACGTCACTCAGGATGTCCTTTTCACAAACGCTTTTCTTTGTGACCTCGGGTGATCACAGTTTCCTGCCAAAATTGCTCACATGTGAAATTCACCGACCAAAACAATAGATGCGCACATTTTGCAGCTAAACATTCATTTTCTTAAAATATTTTACTGAAGATGCTAGGGTAAGAAGACGTGAAGGATACAACCATAACATTTCCTCCCTTTCAAACAAAGTCTTCGTTTCATGAAGATTTGATGACTTTTGAGGACACAAAAATTTGAAAACTTTTGCCATCATCCATGAAGTGACTAGACCACAAGGAACATCAACAGACGACAAAAATATTCCTCCCTTGCCCTTTCCCCGTGATCTCTTCTTCCCAAATGAGATGCGTCGGTGGCGGCAGGCAGTCGGAGTCTCTAACAAACTTACCGCCTTGCTACGAATCTTGTAAAATCCATGTCCCCTTATACACACGCTCTCAAATTACCTATTCATTCATCCTTTTCACCAAAATCTCCTTAAATGGGTAAACACGTCTCCCTGAGTTGAGAAAATGATTGACTTGACTTTAAATCTACTTTCTTGCAGACCTAATGTAAAAAGTTGAAATGTGACTGGCAAATTTAATCAAGTAAAAACAAAAGGTGGGGGTTATATTCTTCCCACGACGGTAGTCAGCCATAATAGCTAATTCTATTTCCAAGGCTAATGCGTTGCAATAAAACCCAGATGTGAATTGTCTATTTCATTTGAAAATAACTAATTGAAGTAAAATCTGAAGTCCCAAATGATAATACTTGCCAATCCACTTGTTATCTGATTTAATCTGTGGCAATGATTGTCAATCGGATGACAAATGTGATCGAGGAGTGTCTCTGCTTTTTCCGTGACTTGAGGTCAGTCGTGTACCATCATCAGCATCCTTCTGATACATTCTTGAATCAATTTGATCTTTATTATCAGTTCATCTCTGCTACCAGATAATTCCTCATTGCGAACCGATTCAGACAGCTAGGTTGATTAGTTAGTTTGAGCTAGCTAGCCACCTGAATACTTAATTAGTTTATCTGCTCTTGCTACTGCTACGCAGATAATTAGACAGGAAAGAGGATTTAAATTGAAAAGAATCAAGTGTGATTTGCACTTGTGTGATCTGTAGAGCTTATTTCTTCCACAATGTACCTGGATTTCGTGTGAAGGATTTGAGAAACTCATTAGGGAGATTTGGTTGGTTCTTCTATCAACACTCGTTCCTCGTTTCACGAGTTTAATCCTACCAACCAACTTAGCCAGCCAGCCACCGGACTTGCCTGCCTCTAAACCTTTACACCTATCCGCTTTGCCTCTCAAACTTTCGACCTCAACTAACCCTACATCATTCAAAGATTAATTTCATTGTCACATTTAGTAAGCTACTACATCTCACTCTATAAATCTCACAACTCATGATAAACTTACCTGATTATACATCTACCTTCTGCATATGCAAAATTTAACCACATAGATTCTCATACGATGCAATAAACATTTCCAGAATATTACAGAGCTAAAATTATCTAATAAAAGGGTAAAAATAATATTCCTGGAAATATTATTCCAAGAAAAAGATTTCCACTTCAATTCAAAAACTGAATAGAAAGGTGGTTGTGAAGATGAGATTCAAATTGAAAGGCTGATGGAAATATCACCCTTTCTCGGCATGTACTCCATCATTTTAGTCCAAAGGTGATAAGAAATAAGTACGTACGGCAGGATACGAGTACTTTTCATTACTTTGACGATAAGGACTTTAAGATTATTAATAGGAAGATGTGGGTAATAATGAATATTGGGATCTGGAGTGACTGAGAAGGATCCTTCTTGTTTAATGTACTTGACAACTACCTAATCACAGATCACTCGTCGGTCTACATAAAACGAAATCAAAGCGTATGTATTTTTTTCGTCTTCAACCACTTTACCCCTATTCTAAAGAATTCTTTCTTTCAAAAGTGTTCTGGAAAAAGAGTTAAGTCAAAAGGTCAACTAACTTTTTCTCGCGTTTTCCAGCCCCAGTGTCTCTAAATCCTTTGGCAAATGGGTTGTTATCAATCTTCAACTGAGTGATCTAAGGGAGAACACAAAATTATAATTATTATTACACAAGTTTAAGGCGGTTAACCTATATTGCATCATTCCCTCACTCACTCATGATAAGGAAGGACACTACTCGACGCACGCAAGATAACGTTTCCTTGTAATAGGAGCCGTCATTAATAATTTCAAAACACTTCACGTCTACCAGATACAAGAGTGAGTGAGAGACATTGATTAATAAATATTTAGTTCAATCTTCCATAAAGAATTCTGGTAATGGCACAATATTAAATGGCATTTTTATAAATTAAACGCAAAATCACAAGACAGGGCTCAAAATTATCACACGAGTGTCATCCTTTCTTTATACTCTAAACTTTAATTCGTGACCCGAGCCAAATTTGCACACACAAGTACATCGTATATTTATTATAAATATTTAATCAAGCCAGCAGAATCGAAGAAATCATCAAAGGCATTACCTAAAACTAAATGAATGCGGATGTGAATTAAATCTAAAAAAACCTATTCATAATTACCTTTTCATTTTGGTAGGCAGTCACAGCAATGAACTCTGTCTCCTTGAATACATAAGTTCGGAACGTTGAGTAGGGTAGCTTGAGAATATCATTTGCTCGTACTAGATGAAACCTTGGTTGGTATTTGTGCATTGAGTTGAGAATCGTCTTGCTCCAAATAAAATCACAAAAATTCCCAATCATATTAATCGTTTGTCATTGAAGTCAATTCAGAAGACTAATCAGGTCATTCAGAATTATGTCTAGAAGTAACAAAGTTTTTAATAGAATAATAAATTAGAGTCTATTTTTAAGTAACCTGGCCTCATTCATTCTTAAAATTTAGAAGGGACGCAAATAGCTGCAGACTAGTTATCAAAAATACTTTGGTCTACAAAATTCCTCCCTCAGATCAACGGTANTCATTCATTCTTAAAAATTAGAAGGGACGCAAATAGCTGCAGACTAGTTATCAAAAATACTTTGGTCTACAAAATTCCTCCCTCAGATCAACGGTATGCTGAAATAAATTTCAAACTACCGTAATAATTCTTGAACTTAATAGAAGTTTCTAAACATCTGCACTGTCTGGAAAGTATTTAATATGGGACAAACCTCAATAAAACAAACAATGTTTTGAGGTCATCACTATATACCATCTCGAGTATGCATTCAGTTTAAGCTCAAATATTATTAAATCCAAACATCAGAAATACTATTTCAGAAGTTTAAATCTCTTTCAATAAAAGTTTCTCTGGTTGATCACGATTTTTCAATTCTTCTATGCTGAAAATGTGTACACCTCCCATCCATCAATTCACACAGATAGTCGAAGGCGTAGAGCTGGCTGGCGTATAATGACTTTGTTCATTTGATTCCATTTGAACAGCTTTCTAGTTAATGCAGTGAACAGAAGGAAAGGCGAGGAAGAGAGTGGTCTATTCCATTGGAAAGGAACGAGTCAACTTTACGATGGATCATTTATCCGAGTGAATGGTTTTCATGGTTCCATCCATTCAACTCTGTTCTCTTTGAGAAGGAGGAGGATGACCAGTGAATGTCCGGGACTAATGATAACTCTACAAGAGAATACCAATGACGACAGGCGGATCAAAGCTTCAACTTCACAATAATGATGATTATGATGTGGGAGGCAAAAGTCCATACTTCTCCATCTACTCTTCTTGTCTTTTGAGTAAAAGTTCATTCCGAAAAACCATAAACCAAATGTCCAAAAAGTATTTTCTACTCTGGGGTGAGGCAAGAGAAATAAGAAAAAAGGACGTGGAATGAATAAAACAAGGAAGTCAAATACCAGCGGACACAGAAAACCATGCCGTCGCAAATTCAACTTGTTGCAATTTACACAAATTTTATCCACTCACTGAATCCTTTGTCTGAGATAAAACCTCGAAATTGTTCCAGTCTACCTCATCCATGTTATTGCCAGTTCTAAACGATGCTCTCCTGTGAAAACCACTCAATAGGAACTCTATTCTCAATTCAAACTCATAGAGATCAATGACCATTTCATCAAATCTTGAGACAGGAAGACGCTTTCTTCTTAAAAAATGCCCGACTTAAATCCTCCAGTCTGACCGGAAAAAAAGAAAGGTTTTTTCTATAACCTGTACCATTTACTACGTCCTAAATAAACCAGACAACAGAATATCCTTGGATTGCGGCATAATAATAGCAACATTTTCCTTTGACTAGAAAATTCAAAGAAAGTGATATTTGTTACCATAATTTCTGTCTCGTCAATTCAGATTATAACAATTTGAGTCTAACCGGGGCGTAGACAGAAATCGGTGAGTCAGAATTTATCTTTGAGATTAGTAGGGGTTTGATGCATTATAATCTAGGCTAGTAATTTTAAAAAAATTTAGACCCAAAAAATCGCAGAGCTTGTAAGGAAGTCTGAAACTACCATCAGGACAATAGTAAATCAAGTGATTCAGCAAAGATTTGATCCTTGCATAACAGTTTCTTGTTGTTCAAATAAAATAAACTAGGTCAATGAATAATTTAAGAAAGTCTAGACTGGATTTCGGATTAATTGTATTATGCAGTTCCTCTAGACGGATTTAGTATAGAAACCCTTTGCACATTATCCTAATCCTTTTCCGCATCCAGAAATTCACCTAAGCATGACTATTCATCTGATAACCCCGCCCATTCCACAATGGAGTTTCTACCTAAGAAACTGAACAAGAATATTTCGTTCCAATCATTTTTGTGCAAACTTGTGCGGATAGAGGAGCTAAAAGGCCAATGGGCAATTGCTATGCCATTGTTAAAATTCCAGGTGGTCAGGTGGACTCATGAACAGCTAATTCTCACATTGCTGAAGCTGATAATTCAGGGCGTCTCTTTTCATCACGCATCCAATGCTTTCATACATATGAATAAAACCAGCTCAAGGGGTCCATCCAAACAACATTCATCTCCTACTTGACTCTTCTTGAATCCTTTTTCCATTTTACCAAGAAAACTTCATTTATTTGGAATGCAAATAGCGTGGAACAGAAGAAGGATAGATAAATCATTCACTCAGTTATTTTCTATCATAGTATGACTACACCTTTCTTGAATCCTCCTTAGACTTGGACGTATCTTTTGTTTTAATACTATACACACATGGGAGTACGTGGAAGGACGAGAGCAGGAGCGTTAACGTGAGGTTTCATTTCTCGCAAGGAGAAAAAAAAGTGCATGAGAACGCCCATTAATTAAAAGTGCACACCATGGAGAGAAGAAAGGAGACAGACACACACAACACATTCAACTTAGCACGCAACGCACCAGTCAATGTTTTGCATAGGAGTTTGAGGAGAAGTGGCAGAATAAAGGAAAAAACCTCTCGTATACTTACTACAGTTGTGGAGACAGTGACTCCACCAAAAAAACACCCAACCTCAAAAAAGCCCAAGCCCACACATGACTTTGAGCATGAAAACGCAACACATTCTTTCGAAAAACAAACACTCCCAACATCTTTGTTTTAACAATCTTCCTTTGACCATTCAATCCACTATTTCAACTCAAGTCCAAAAACATGAATCATTAAACCGCTGTAATTTTCCTAGTCCCATTCTGGTGAGCATATCAGAGCAGTTAAAATTTGTAATACTTTTTCATTAGACTCAAAAAGCAAAGACGGCTATCGAGAATTCTAAAAATTCATGATGTCGTCAGCCCCAAAAATCTACCGACCGTATCGTAATTAAATTACAATTATCATATAGCGGCATCCGGCCACTTTGTTTTCTCCCATACAAGGTCTACAAATTATTTTTGCATGCTAAACTTCGACAAACTAACCCAAATTCTGTCCCCAAGTGCGTTCTGTCGTCATACCTTAACGTGTCTCATGACTAATTATTCCCGCCCGTTTCACTAATTATTTTTCTTCCAACTTACCTAGTGTATTTTATTTTTATCCAATAATTTTCAAATTCTACCATCTGAACTGATTTATCTAGCACTAATGCAATCGACTTTTCCATCGAACTTTCACTCTATATTTTTGTTTTGACATGACATTATACCCTATCGAATAATCCTGGCCTGAGAGTCACAATGCCAATGTCAAGAACGAGCACTATAAATGAGATAAGCAGTTTTATATAAGAAGGTTGAATTCTTCCTCAGGCGTCGGCATGATATTGCTACGCACTCGTAACTTAGACTAGGTTTTTGGCTTCATAAAAATAGATATTGCCTTTAGTTCATATGCCCTTCCCACTACAAGTATGCATGCTACGACGACTACTATTTCTACCACTACTACTACCAGTAGTAAAAGCAAAAAAGAAAGAAAAAGTGAAAGTATTGATCCACCCTTCTGGTCGTCCAAGAAACATACGTATAGGCAGGCAAGTCAATGTCTTCTTACACCCAGGCAAAAATCTCCAGAAAGATAAATGAAAAAAACTATAAAATATAAAAATTCCCTCACAAAACTTTTTTTTTCTCATTTCAGCATAAGTTTGAAAATAATATTAAGGCTTCATCACCGTCTTTCCCAATCACCACTCTTAGTTTCCAACAGTTTGAGGGAAAACACACTTTGGATCGCAAATTTAACTTTTTTTTCTTATTATGTGGAGCACTGAGCATCTGGAGTTTGCTCCCACAGATCTCCTACGCCTTTAGCAATCAAGTAAAAAAACTCTAACGCCACACATCACTTGAAAACTTTTTTCATCCTATCCTAGCCAAGATCCATGTTGTAAGGAGAACTTCACCCTCTAGTTATTTGCTCTCTCGTCTTTCTTTTCTTTTTTTTCTCTCTTCTTCGTCTACTTTTCCAAACTCTTCATCTCACGCCCAACTCATTTCTTACCATTTCCGAAGTGCCACACGAACCAAACGTAGAGAGGAAAGACGGCACGGGCTGAATGAAGGACTTTTTCTATACTTTATATATTTCCACTTAACTTCCCTACTAAGGCAAACACAGGGAACTCACCCAACTCATCTCATCCAAACTTTTCTTTTCGCCAAAATAAGCCCACAAGGGAAAATCACTTCCAAATTTTCAATTCATCAGTCTACTTGCTCCCTCTTTTCCCTCCCTCAATTCTTCTACTCAGAATACTAATGGAACTCTTGAACCAACTCTTGATTCAATGATCCATCCTAGCTTTCTTTCCATCCTTAATATTCACAAGGAAATCTAATTCAACGCTATTGTTAACTAAAACCATGGGTTAAGTTGCTTAAACCAAACATGCCTATACCACGGTCTTATTTCTTGCAGAAATCTTACAAGTATCATTATCATTAATAGCACCAAGGGTCACGGTCAAACTAATAATTTACTAAAGAATAAATCCAAGAAACTCAGTTATAAAATTCATATGCAAACTAAGGCACTACTCGAGTATTTCTACCGACAATCCAAACATGGAAACAGAGTTCACCAACCTAGTAGTACATGGCATTGCTCATAAGGATCCCTTAGATACGGCATAGACCTGCATGGTATCGTTTTGTACCTGCATGAGGTCCTATTTGAAGACGATTACACAGACACAGATTTATCCATATAAGTGAGAGGTGAGAGATCGATGAAGGAATGGATGAACGGATTGGAAAAAAAGAGATGAGTAGGAATGATAGGTTCATCGCCTCATTGTCCTTCTCTCAACAACGCAACAATGCGAGGATGTGTATTCCACATAAACACACAGGGATACAAAAATCCTCACCTGACAAAAGAAGAGATGAAGAAGTAGAAATAGGAAAAAAAAACTGAGGAAAGGGAAGTAAAGGAAGGGTATTGAAGCATTTAAAATCCTGGAGAAAATATGAAAGCACAGCTGACAGCTTTCGCGCACTACAATAGTTAAGACTCGGATGATGATGCTACTCACCACCAGACCAAAACAGACAATACAAAACAACGCTGAGCTCCTCGTAGTACTTTACTATCATTCCAAAGCTTAATACGTGTCCTCGTATTGTAAACTCTTGTTGACCTGAGGAAAAGGTTGATGAAATAATACAAAAGGTTTCACACGACATGGGTGTCGTGTCATTCATGGGCAAGCCAGATGATCCATATTAGCATTGACATTAGCATTCCAAAAGTTGGAAAAATTCAGAATGCATTATTCAGTGTTTTCTCCCTAACACGTCCACCATTCTATATGTCGATGCTACTTAAAAAGTTTAACTCAAGTCAATACAGTTATTTCAAAATCCTATGTCCACTGCCGTGTGCACTTAATCATTCAAATATTTGACAATTCGAGGAAATATCGAATGATACAATCTCAAACCAGGTCAAGTAACTATCGTGGCCAACCCAACAGCCCAATGGTATCGCCTTCACTGCAATAGAT
>WJEZ01003722.1:0-10254 GCA_009869925.1 Thalassaphorura encarpata | reverse complement strand
GAAACGCTGAAATCCGAGGACTTTTTCGATTTCGTCAAGAATTGCGACCTGTAGAACGCGTACGGACCACGGGGCGGACTATCGCATAGACGAAAATGCTAGCGCATTTCGTCAATAATTCATTCATTAGGTGTTTATTTGTTGACCTCCTATTTTGGTCGTACGAAATTGGATGTTTTTTTTCGTCAATAAAATTGCAAAAAAGTTCAACTCAAATCAGAAAACTCTGGGCCAGTTTTATCTGTGGTTTTCTTTTCGCTCCTCTAATAAGGAAACACAAACCCTCTGTACGATTGTTTGCAAAATTAGTTATCCTAACCCTTACCTACCTCAATTAGTTGTCAGCATACCTTGACAATTGTTTACATTTCGTAACTCAATGATTTTTTAGGACACCCTGTATATTATTACCAAGTGCATACCAAGAAAAATATTTTCGAGCTAAAGTTGGTTTTCCTTAGGATGAATGAATAGCCAGTGAGTGACTGAACTGTTGCCCTTGGATGGAAAAGGTGAGCGCGAGCACGAACTCTAATTTCACCAAGCCACAGTGTTCATTGTATGGATATATCATGTATAAATTTTGCATGGCGGTAAGCATCAGCATCTGAATGCTGTCAGTTGCACACAACTTTGCTGTTCTAATGGGATTGCTTTTGCAAAGCTGATTAAACCATGGCTAGCTGTTAGCACAAGGCAAGGCCAAATTGAACAACTTGTCCTAAGGTGTCAAAATTTGAATTTCGTTGTCATATCGATGGAATTATTTGTGTGAGCTCTTACCTAGCGTGAATCAAATTTAAGGCTTGGTAGGAAGTGCTTTTGCACGCAAGCATACGAAGCAATCTCATTTCAAATATTTTTTGTAAGTTTCTGTACTTGATTGGAATGTTTCACTACTTTGTCTTCCAAGCATACTTACTAGCTAAGCCTGCATCACCTTCAATCTTTCCACAAACATGATTTTTAAAACGTCCACCGGTAGTGGTCAACACTACCGGTGCAATATTCAACATTTAATTTTACAATAATTTTTTTTATTTCATTGGTCAATTTTTGGTCAAGTTCTTAGATAAACCCCTATGAGCCTGACCTAGTCAACGTGAGGTCATATATGTCCAGTAGAAGTAGCAGGCTATACATTAAGCAACCTAGCACTGTTATCACCTTACTACTACTACTAGACCTGCCTTGTGACTGTACCACTTACTCATATAATAAAAATTTATAAAAATATAAGGTTAGATACTAAAATAATTGAATCGTATTCTTTCTATGTCATCAAAGCCATATGGTCCAAGCAAGTTTAGAGCGAATAAATTGTTCAATCCAATTTTTTTTAAATATCTGATTTGTCTTTTAAGTAAATGATGGTACAAAAATACGAGTTTATAAGTTTTGATTTTGATGAAATTTATATCAAAGCTTTTGCCAATTGGTAATTGGACGAAATTTGAATTTGAGCGAGAGATGCTTATGAAATGAATATATTATTTTCACGCAAAAAACATACAAGTTGAATGGATGGATTGTTAAATATATTTCCATGAATGGGGTGTAAAGTCTATCCATCAGGATCTCTTTTACTAATCACATAATTCCTAATGTTAGATGAATCCAGTCCAGTGTTAATTTGACCAGTTATCCTAAGTTTGTTACTAGGAATGTCCGAAAATATAATTCTCCCGCTCAAACGATCTTGAAACTCAGCGAATGCAACTGGAAATATTAATAAAATAAATATTTACACTAAAAATGATTCTAAGTAAGGGTGTCACAATCACAATTTTTTTATTAGAACTTACCAGTTGGGTCTTCTTTGGCTTTCGTATTGAGAGGAAGAGCATTCGTATAGAACATCATTGGGTTGACCACCAGAAATCAAGGAAAATATCAAATTAACTGTCAACCCTATAAAGTCTTATCTAAGAAAAGCTATCATATATGTCCGTATTTTAAATTATACAATCCTTTGCATTACAATTTCATAAAATTATTTTATTACCCCACGAGGGCAAATCTAATTACAAAATGTAAAATTGACATTTTTCTCTCGTTTTATTTTGTATTATAAATTGTGAAACGTTAAATTTTTTTCTATACTACTGTGTTGTTATAAAAATGACTAAGGCAGATGTCAGAGTATTTTAAAGGATCAAAATTTTAATGGATCATGTCAGGTGTATTTCAAATGATGTTTTCTAAAATACTAGGTGGTCTAATATCCAACACTAAATTTTGAGCTAACGTATGCAGATCTACAAAAAATATTAAAAGTACGTATACTGCATATTTTATTCCTATATAAGTGTGGCGGGAAATGAATAACTGTAAGCATTCAATTTTCCATGCGAATTTTGATTAACAAGTCGATGTATCAACTGCATCAATTGCACTTTTGGATGTTTTCAAGGCAAAAATTGAGTTGTTGAACCAAGTACGGAATGAATATAAAAAACCATGTAGAATATATTTAATTGAACATAAAATGAACTTTTTAAATATAATAGTATCAGAAATGAAATTCATAATCCTTGTATCGATTAGCCACTACAATAAATTCCATTTGACTTTGTGGGAAAAATAATAAAAAGTAAGACGTCTTTTTGCTTAATTAACTTACACGAACACGAGCAGTACATAATAATTACTTCAAGCTTCATACATTGTACATAGAATAAAAAGTATACAAGCCACAAATTCAGCAATTGATCCAAGATTTGTTATACTTACCAAAAGTTGCCCAAGTTTTCGAATAGAATGGAACCCATACTATCAAGCATAAGAAATTACCACAGTTACTTTTCTCAATCAGGAAAAAATTAAAGAATTTTAATTTACCTGGGCAGAAGTGATTTCAAGCTTTCTCCGAAACCCCTTGTGTTCTTGTTCGGCTGTTGCCTGGGTGCTTGACTAACCCATCCACTTGGTGGTGCTGGAGCTGACCATTCTGACGGTGACGGGGATGGATATGCCCAAAAGTTTGATTCAACGTCATTTTCGTTAGTACGACCGTATTGTGCATTTGGGATGTGGTTGTAGGTATTTGACTGTTCATAGCTTTGAAATTGTGACCTCCCGCCATAATTTTGCACAGGTGGCTCTGGCCGAGATATTGGTCGTTGGTTCTCGTAACCGCTATATGAATTTTGACCATGACCATAACCATATGCATTGTTTCCTTGGGTATGAAGGTAGCCTGGATTACGTTCAATATTTTCAAAAGATTGTGGCCAACTTTGATATGGTTCTTGAGATTTGGATCTGTAATTTTGGTTCTGGCCATGGCCCTGGCCCTGGGGCAAATAATTAGAATATTGTTCATCTTTTGACCATGACCATAACCATATGCATTGTTTCCTTGGGTATGAAGGTAGCCTGGATTACGTTCAATATTTTCAAAAGATTGTGGCCAACTTTGATATGATTCTTGAGATTTGGATCTGTAATTTTGGTTCTGGCCATGGCCCTGGCCCTGGGGCAAATAATTAGAATATTGTTCATCTTGAGACTCTGGATAGCCATAATTTTCATTTGATTTGAAACTGCCGCCATTATATCCCAGTTTGTTTTCATTGACATTCCAATCAGACTGTTGTGATCGTGTTGGGGCATAATAAGACTTTTCATAGGTTTGGCCCTGACCCTGATTCGACTCCCATTCCTCTTCCTCTGAATTTTCTTCACTGCTTTCTTCAAATTTTGGTGAATTATGTCCAACTGAGTAATGTGACTTAGATACTGGTGCTTGCTCATACCAGTGATGAATTATTTCATAGACATTTTCATCACCGCTGTTGCTGCTATGCCCATATCCTTGTTTCTTGCTTGGCCATCCACTACGTTGTTTACCGCCACTTAGTGAATTGTAACGACTGCTTGATTTATTTTTTGACTTAGGTTTGGATCTCCTTGACCATCCAGCCCCAACTTCCTTATTATATCGACTAGATTTTTGCATGTCATAAAACCCATATTGAACATCTGGATTTGAATATTCCCACTCTCCTTTTGAAACTGTATGTTCGTATTGTGAAGGAGGTGGAGCTCCGTATTCTGCAGAAGGCATGGAATCCGGATATCCACCAGAAACTTCTTGTGACGGGTATCCATATCCGCCAGGTGGCGATGGTGATTGTGGATTTGAAGAATACCCGCCGGCTGGCGAATGTTGATTGGAAGGACTTCCGTCAGATGATAATGGCGGTAGATTTGAAGGAAACCCGCTAGATGGTGACTGTGAATTTGAGGAATATCCACCAGATGGCAATTGTAGATCTGTTCTAGGCTCTTTGGGTGATGGATACTGCATTCCGGGCTGAATTTGTGCTTCAGATTCATTCATCGGCTTTTTAGGAGGATTTTCAGGGGAGGTAGGTTTAGGGTCAACTGATGGTTTAGGGTCAACTGGTGGTTTAGGGTCAGCAGGTGGTTTAGGGTCAACTGGTGGTTTAGGGTCAACTGGTGGTTTAGGGTCAGCTGCAGGTTTAGATTCGGCTGGAGTTTCGGGTGGAACTGGAGCTACAGGAGATGGAGTTTCTTGAACTTGATCTGTTTTTGATCAGATGATAATGGCGGTAGAATTGAAAGAAACCCGCTAGATGGTGACTGTGGATTTGAGGAATATCCACCAGATGGCAATTGTAGATCTGTTCTAGGCTCTTTGGGTAGTGGATACTTCATTCCGGGCACAATTTGTGCTTCAGATTCATTCATCGGCTTTTTAGGAGGATTTTCAGGGGAGGCAGGTTTAGGGTCAACTGGTGGTTTAGGGTCAGCTAGTGGTTTAGGGTCAGCTGCAGGTTTAGATTCGGCTGGAGTTTCGGGTGGAACTGGAGCTACAGGAGATGGAGTTTCTTGAACTTGATCTGTTTTTGAGGGTTTCTCGGTAACTTGTTCAAGTTCAAGTCCAGGAGTGTCCGTAAGTATCGGTTTTTGATCCTCTGGCTTTGAATCTTCAGCCTTCTGCTGCTCTCCTCNACAGGAGATGGAGTTTCTTGAACTTGATCTGTTTTTGAGGGTTTCTCGGTAACTTGTTCAAGTTCAAGTCCAGGAGTGTCCGTAAGTATCGGTTTTTGATCCTCTGGCTTTGATTCTTCAGCCTTCTGCTGCTCTCCTCCCTTTGTTTGCCTAGATAAGCGCCCGTGCTTAGAACTTTTTGCTTCAGCTTGTAGGCTAGTTGATATCAAATTCACCAGGATAAGAGTTATAAACACCTGAGTCAAAAATTAATCAATAGGTTTAATATTGATAATTATTTTTATGGTTTACAGCTAATTCTAATCAGAACTTACCCAAATGTACTTCATTTTACCAAAATTTTATCTACGTATAGAACAAATAATTTTCTGCAGTGCGTGTCTTCTGACTACCGTGTTCCTAATGACGCTGACGTGAGTAGAAGAGAAATCCCTTCAACTGCAATCATTTAATTTTGTGTCATTCTTCACTTTCCGTATATTTCGTAAATTTTTAATTGCATTGGCTGACAATAGGTCATAAGCTTCGTAAAAGTTGAGTGATTTGCCAAAATTTTAGTGTAGACATTCACACTCTACGTTCAAAATTGTCACCAACAGTTTGACTTTTAATAAATTAGCAACGTAATGTCTTAGTATTACGTATGGGTTAAGCTGTTCTTTATATCATTAATTTTGGATTGCCTATCATTACATCTTTGTTGAGTCTAAACAATTAGAAAAGATTACGTTACGTGTGATGAGAGTCGAGGATTTACATACAATTGATTGGACGCAGCACACCAAGTTAATGTTATGTGAGTGAATGACTCTTGATTTATTCGCACACAATTTCACTCGTTCATGAGGTCTGCCTTGCCTACCTAAAGTAGAATAAACTATTGAAATTCTTAAGTGAAATCTGGCAGTATTCAATCTTCAAATTCAAATCTCAACATAATAGTAAAAAAAGTAACGACAGTTGATAAATTTTGAGAAAGGATTTTTCAAGTGTGACCGTATTAGATGAAAAAGTCAAACTTAATTCTGAGTTCCGACAAAAATCGAACTTCATTTACATCCACTCTCATGTATTGTAATGAATTTACGGCTCTTTAGCTCATTCGCAGAAAATGTTTGGAGCCAATGAAATGTGATTATGTTTCTATATAACAGTAACGTTTTCATTCCTCAGCTAAGGTTCCTTTAAGTTTAATATATAGTAAGCTTTATGTAGATTAAATTTTACAAATACCGATGTACTTAAGTGTTCTGAAAGGTACAATTTTTATTGGTTTTGTTATAATTTACTGTTACAAAATGATATTATTTTTAAAATAACATATCTTTTGACAAGTCTAAATATTTTAGTTGACTAATTCATGTAAAGTTTACAACATATGCTAACTTAAATACAATTGATTACATGAAATGTTAACATTTCAATTTGAAAAGCAATTTAATAATTAATACAACACAAAAATAAACAACGGTAAGTGGGCTATTGATTAAGTTCATTTGAAGGGCAACTGGTTCTGAATTTGGTTTTGGTAAATTATATAACATGGTTGGAATGGCTACTAGTAAAGCCTTGATATCTGAATTGAAAAGCTTCCAAAAGTTCATTTGAAATCCTATGAAACTAATCCCATTTCTGAATAAGTCCAACCTCACTCATAATGACATATGTAGATCGTACAGAGCTCTGGCTATAGCTAGTCACAGAGCTCTTTTTCATAGCACCTAGACAATTTTTCTACATGTTTGAATCGAACATGGGCCTGGCTGACTCGCTGGTTGGTTGGTTTGAAACGAGGATCCCGGCATAACTAATCAATCTGAATTATTAAGTTGTACTCTGAGTCATTATTCTAAAATTCAATTGATTAGCAGCTACTACGTGCATATTTTTTAAAATAAAATTAATTTTTTTATAATTTCAAATGCTTGGCAATCCATGGATTCAGAATTTGGACGGTACTCATCATTTTTACCTAAAAAGGGATATTTTATTTTGGCATTTTTTCATGTCTGGTTGTTGCCATACAGAATGAGAATGTAATTAGAATTAGTTTTCTATTTTAGGGCGTTTGCCTTTATGTGATTATCCAATCCGTCTGTTAACAAGGTCGCAATTCTTGACCAAATCGGAAAACTCCTCGGATTCGATCGTTTCAGCATTTGGCTCCCCCGGTGTGCTCTAGGCAAGTTGCTACACCCAGAGTATCATGCGCCTAGCTATATAAACTGAATCAAATGGAAGCGCATATAAATTGAATATAACCAAAGCGACCCTGTTTTTATGGAGGCAAAATAACAATCGCGTTTCACAGTCAATGCGTCAAAATGGTGCTGCTTAATTTTGGCTTGTAACCGTATCTCCTCCCAGAATTCTAAATCGATTTCGAAAAACTCTACGCCAATCGACAGATCTCGGGCTGGAGAGGAGGAATAAGGTTTGAGAAGTTCAAATTTTTCTCTTGCTAAAAAGTTACAAGCGAAATAAAACTGTTGCCAAATTTCTTACTGCGCTTCACGACGAACCCAGTAGCATTACAATGCTATTCAAACGGCAGTCATCCAACTGATATATTGGAAGCACCTTCTTCTAACTATTGATAAATTTGTTGCTGCGCTTCACAATATATCTGTTTTAATCCTAATTCTAGTTCTAATTACAGTCAACGGACTAATACATTGCATATGTTTCCAAATTGTTTTGGCGCTTCATGATAGATCCGTTTATGTTACCCATTATATTAGTAAAAAATTACCGTTTCTCGAGACGAACGATTGTTAGCTGGTGAATTTCTTACTGCCCTTCATGACAGATCCGTTTGCTTGACAACGGTGTACATATGGTTACTTTCGAGTTCTCATTTACAATTCTCGCCATTCACAACATCAAGGGTAAACGCCCACAAGCTGCGCCGCGAGTCATACCAAAATTTATTTAAATCTGTAATTATATTTTCCATTCCAGCATTGAAAGGCGAATTTATGGGCAAAGCATTCTGCATTCCTTTTCTACAGTCCTTGCAAGTTATGTAAATTGATTGCCCATGACATATTTCAAGGACAAGTGCGTTCAATCCACTCATTTCAGCCAAAACATTAAAAATGGTGTCTCAAAGCCAATGCATATCTGTTCCACTTTTTTTTTACCACAACGTGCCTAGTCCTTTATTCCACACGCGCAATCTTCGTATACAGTTTAAGTCAACTTGGACGCAAAAACATTTTTCCGACCCAAAGACATGCTTTATGATATTTGTGTTGCCTAGTAGGCTTGTGATAATATTAATGAGTGTGTATAAATTTTTAAATTATTAGGTTTAGCCATCAAGCAGAACAACTCTGAAATTTCATATTTTATAACACTGGCTTTTGTTAAATTAGGTGCTTACATGTCGAAACCATTATGTCAGATGCGCAGAATACATTGACTGGCATCTCGCCACATGATGTCAATTTCATTATGTTAAAACGACTCGTCAAAGAACCTGGAAATTTGTTCAATAAAATAGCTACTGTCATTCCGCATCGATTTGAATACATTTACATATATAGACGCCTGAGTTCAGGTTTAAGTTGACCACGGGCTGGGTTTGCTTTTTACTCATTTTCATTTTTACTCATTACAAAAATTTCACATAAATGGATTTTCATATTTTATATACGGGGCATCTCTGATCATGGTTGGATTGCTACTCGCAGTTTTACCCGTGCCCGGGCGGCTTAATGTAATTTAAGCCGGGGATATTGTGCTAAATTGCCGCTCGGTAAGGCTGATGTTAAACTTTTGCCCTAATTTTGTATGGTTTTACCATACATATTTCCGCAAGTGTGTTTAATACACACTAATTACATAAATTGTACTGCTTGTCTTGACCAGCTTTATATGGCATTGAGGCTACCACTTTGGGATTTTACCTATGCTACAATTCATAGTATCATTCTAACAGATCATTCACAATCACCCTGTTCTAGACAATATTTAACAAGATTTATTATCTTGTCATGAACCATTCAGCATGAAGGAAAGAACAAAACTTATTACTTATGGCGTTACATAATAAAAACAAGAATGACTTTTGATAACAGTCTTTCAGATATATATCAAACGGGATCTAATCAAAACACATTCGCTTTTTTCCACAAACCCGTATTTGTGTGTTTGTATTGTCAGAACAGAAAGTCAGAAGTCAAAAATTATATTTCACAAATTAAATTTGCTGGTTCAAAAATCCTAGCTATAAAAGAGTGAAAATATTTTGCAACTACCTGAGTTTAAGTCTGGATTCGAATTGAGTTCAAGGATTCAGTGTTAACAAAGTTTAAAAAGGCGGCTGCGGAGTAAATACTTTCACCGTGTGATCGTGTATAAAAATGTCAGTGATTTGATTTGTTAATATTTGTTTTGTACATTGTTCGTATAATGCCACTCTGGTCGTTACTACCTACTCCACAGCAGGGACCCACGTATTATATTGTAAGGGTTTGGGGGGTCTGGGGAAAGCTAGGGGCGACAGGGCACGGGCGCGCGGACAAGACGACTCACCTGGGTCACAATGACCCAAACGAAGCAGAAGATCCGGTAGCGGCGGCTACTAGGACGGCGGGCGGCGGATAACGGTCACTCACTGTGACGACGACGACGACGGCGAAGGCTAAGCCGAAAAAGGCCAAAGACAAGAAGATGGGCTGAGCTGATATGGGTACGGCACGGCACACTCGAAGACCTAGACTCGAATGAGGCAAGTCTTAGCTGACTGCATGGTCCGTGGGCCAGCAGCCACCAAGAGAGCGCAGTGGAGTGGAAAAGGGTGGTGCATGAGAAAGGACCAAGAAGTGGGGCAGAATGCCCCGCTTCAGCACTCTCCCCCTGGGGGAGCCGGCGACCCGACGGCTGGCAACGAAAACAAAAAATGGGGCGAGCGAAAGCGGTAGTTAGGGGGCGGGGCCTAACGGGGCGGAGAACAGGGCACATACAAGCCAAAATAAAATCGGTTACGGTAGAAAAATTAACGGAAAAAGAGAAATTAAATCAATGAAAATATCAGAATCACTCTAGCAAGACAAACACGTTAACGTAAAATAGAACTTGAATTAATAGAGGGCAAGCAGCTTGTCAAGCGTGGCACGGAGGGCATCCAAGTGATGAGCGGAGGGCTTTGACTGGTACTTTTGGGTGGGCTTTCGTTCCCGAGAACCTCGGCGAACGGGGCGATCGGGTTCAGAATCCGAACGACTAGAATTAGTCGTTCGAGAGAGGCGAGGAGCAGGTGGAATTTTG
>WJEZ01003721.1:0-10256 GCA_009869925.1 Thalassaphorura encarpata | reverse complement strand
ATTTTTACACTCATCTCTCAACATGGCACCTTCCGTCAGTAAATTTCAACGTCTTCCGTTCAGTTGTTATGAGCTTGGTCACACATGGAATCATTCTTGTGCAATGGCTGCTGCTGAACTCGGATTCGCTACGTTTAAGGAAAGTCTTAAGATATACACATCTTGCTATGTGGTAAGATACGACAAGAAATTGTAATTTATGAATTCGTATTAATTACTTAAAATCCACACGGTTTAGCTCTCTCTGATTGCCAGTCGACGTATTCCGAAGTCAAAGGAAGACATTGTCAAATTAATTCAAGACATTTTCAGATCATCGACATTTCTAAGTGTAAATGCCACCGGATTTGTTGTAATATTCTGCCTCCTAAGAAAAATTCTAGGATATTTCAATTTCTACACAATTGGATTTATTCCAGCGGTTTTGGGATGCTACTGTGCAATATTAGTGGAAAAACCCCAGCGTCGTTCTCTACTTGCACTCTATGTAACAAATGTTGCATCCGAAACTGTGTTTAGAATGCTCCGCGCCAGGTATAGATATAGAATCAAATTAATTAATGCAAACTTGGCCGAAATTATTTATTTTGCTTTCTCAATTTTTAGAGGATATATTCGAAATATCAAATATTTCGATGTTTTACTTTTCTGCTCATCTACAACGACTTTGCTATATCAAATGAAGAAGGATGGTCGGGGAAAAGATTTGGTTGACACTGTTCTGAAGTAATTTTAATTACTGGCATAGTAGATAATTTGATTTTACAAAAATATGTATTAAAATTATTTTATTCTCTCAGGAAAATTCTTGGAGCTGAAGAGTTTGTGCGCAAAGAAGGAGAAGTTCCTGAGCCAATTGGCGGAAGGATAGAAGTGGAGCGGAGCGAAGCAAGAATGGGCCAAAGAGAAGCAAACAATGTGGGCCCCGGTTTAGTCATTGGTGGTCCCGAAGAAGCTCCAATACTTCAGCCAGAGCCAGGCGGTCCTCCTAAAAAGCCAGATGAAAGTTATAAGGCCCGTTTTATTCGCTTTGTGCTGTGGATGCATCGTCAGGTCGAGGATATTGCTTGCCATTTGGAGAGGATGGTAGCTGCCGTGTACGAAGGCCAAACACACGATACTTGTCCTCACAGGGAGCCTTGCTTTAATTATTGGCTTCAGGTACAGCTCAGAAAGTCTTGTGTTGATCCTAATTAACTATCTGATTATATTGCAGGGTTTCTGGACAAGATTTTCCGCGGGTTTTGGTATCCAGGGATTAATTCAGCTTGTAATGTTGGCTCGCACTTTTCTTGTAGCCAATAAGAACAACGTTTTGCGGAATGCAGCCTCGAGTAATTCTGTTCTTCTTACTTGTATGAAAAGTGGATTAGGACTCAGTGCAATGTGTCTTGCCTTTCGACTTTTGTCATGCTCTTTTCGATGGCTCCTTGGAAATGAAGACCCACAACACGCCATTGCATCTGGAGTTATGGCCTCTGCCTTGTGTTTCGTTATCATAAGGCCTCTCTCCTGCGTTGGGACTTTACTTATTCTTCAAAGCTGCCCAAGTTGTCATTGCCGAATCTCATAGGTGAGTGTGTTCCTCAATTAACCTCATTATCAATAAAAAGGCTAATACGACTGAAGCTTAAACCGTAAATCGTAGTTTCTACTTTGACATTCGCCGTTTTTTTTATTGTATGCCAAATTGACACGTGCGTTTTTTTTCAATTCAGGGAAAACAACTGGAAAATTATAAGATTCGTAGATTCGGCTTACGGAGGGGGTTGGTGTATACTCTACGCAATATCAACAGCTATTCTTTTTCATGCTGGAATGCTAGAACCACAGAACTTGAAGCCATCTTATTATCAGTTTTTAGCCAGAGTCACTGGAAGAAAAATTCAAGACATAAACCGGCATTTGATGACAACGTATGGAACAGGAAGTAATTTGTTAATGAAAAACATTTGGCCATCGTTGGATCATCGGTACATTTCCGATCAAATGAAACAATTGCTCAAAGATAAAGAACTGTCAGGAAAAGGTAGTGAGTTTATTAAGGATATAGTTACAAAGTTTGTATTTTGATTTATTAAAGTCAGAAAACAATACCGGTACAATAAACCAAATACATTGACTTTAGCCTAAATAGATTTATTTTAGTTTGAGGTTATTGAATTAAAGTTCCTATGATTTTGATTTTAAATCCACCATGCACTTGAGTATTATTGCGAATTAAACCTTAACTTATTATTTCTCATGAAATAAGCCCGAATTGATGCATTTTCCAAGTAGAATTGATATCTTGGAAAGGAAAATTTGCCAATGAAAGATATCTGCCCATGTTGAACCTTTTTATCGGGCCGATCAAATAAACATTCGCGTCTTCTACTATACATCTTCGCTCTGACGTAAAATTGTCAGTCATCTGTCTGGCAGGCAAGGGTGATGACAAAAAAGGTAAGAAAGATGTAAGGATTCGGTTCTCTTTCCCTACTTTCATGGTGAATTCAAATTCAGATACTACACATACACTACTCAAACAAATGACACTTTCGCCCTTGCTGTCTTGTCATTGTCATTCTCATATTTCCATGGATCTGAGAGTGAGATACTGTACACTTTCATGCGCAATTCCAAGTTGTTTTAGCCTGAAGAGAAAATAAGGATCCCGATTTATGCGACATCAGGTTTGATGGTCTACTACGTATTTATATTCTATTTGTCATTGAAAAGTATATATGAAAATCTATCTCACAAAGACTGCTGGTAAAATATCGTATCGTCTGGTATCCGCTCTGTAAAATAGTACTAGTAGAATGTTGGTACTTCACTAGGAGGTCGTATAGAACGCAAAGTGAAATATTTCCAGCTTTTCTTATTTCTCTTTTGAGAAATGACATGCGAGTGAGTTGTCTTGTTTTTTACTTTTAAATGTATTTCAAATCCAGAGCACGAATAATGAAAGTCATAATATCCGTCTGCTCCTCGATCTTGTGTAACATATATGGAATTAATATTTCTAAACTTGAAAAAATTAATTGAGAAAGAAATTACCACTTTTGTGAGTGGCTTTCCGGCTTCATGACCAGCTTTATCCTGAATTCGAATCATTAAGGGATTTGTCTAGAAAAGAATTTACGAATATAAATTAAATTTTAGAAAAATTAGGATGTCTTTCACCTGCTGGGCCCTCTGGCCCAATTTATATTGCAATTCAGCTATGAGTTTGAATGAATGTGCTGGAACCACACGATCATCATTTTCTGCTGCTAGAAGTAGAACAGCTGGATATTGAATACCTTGACGATTTCTAACATTATGAAGTGGTGAAATTTTTAATAAATTTTCAAAGTAGGTTAGACTCTCTGGGCATCCAAATTCATTGCACCAAAAGTTTCCCACTGTGAATTTATGGTAGCGTAGCATATCCATGATTCCAACTTCGGCAATTGCTGCACCAAACAAATCTGGTCTTTGGTTGATACATGCTCCAATCAGCAATCCACCATTAGACATTCCATGAACTGTCAACTTTTCTGGACTCGTGAGCTTATTATTGATCAGATATTTTGCAGCTTCCTGAAAATCATTCAATCCGTTCTGCTTTTGGAGAAGTCGTCCACCATTATGCCATCTTGACCCATACTCTCTAAGAAACATTGTTGTCTTGTTAAATAAACTTTTCATATAATTAAAGGCCTAATTTGACTACCCTCCACCACGAATATGAGCAACTGCAACGATTCCATTCAAATGTTCCATAAACGCAATATTAAAAGGCACAAAATTTGCACGCACACAAGTTCCATAACCGCCATATGCATGCAAATAGCACGGAGTACTCACATTTGGTGTCAAGTCCTGAAGTTTTTAGAAACAGATATATTTTAATTATTTCCTATTCTTGTGCCAGTACTATCTAACTTTCCTACCTTCTTATGAGTTATAAACATTGGTATTTTCATGCCATCTTTTCCGGAGTACATCATTTGCTTCGTTATGAACAATGATGGGTCAAAAGTTTTGATAGAATTTTCATAATAAACCTGGTTCAGTACCATTAAGAAAAACTGATTACAAGATTCAGATTTCTGTTGTTATAATTTATCACCCGCAGTTGTGGCGTTTGATCCCATAAATCTACCCTGTATACTTGACTTGGCGAAACGAATGAGTCGATTGTTACAAAAAATTCGGAACTATTTCGATCCACGTATGACTTTGTAATCGATTTCCCAAGATCAATGCAAAATTCTCGTAAAATATCCCCATTGTAAAGATTTCTTAGCTGCAAGATATGCTGAACGTGTCGTAAATAACATATTAAGATTTGGTTCCTGTAATCACAAGATGAAGTTATTCTGTCAATTCAATTCATGCGAGATTCCACATGAAATTCAATCACCCGTTAACACATTTTGCCCAATCAATTACATCTTCAGCTTGTTCCTTTATAGCAGTGACCCATTGTTCAGTTTCTACATCAATGATGATTATTCGATAGTTTGGAGCATTCTTGTTCGTTTGAAAATAAAACCGTTGCTCATCGTTTGTAATATACTGAAGACATAGTATACGCTTTATAATAATGTTTATTTCTATTAATCTAAATGAAAATTGAATTAACCGTAAAGTCTGCCTCATATTTTGTTACGAGTGGCTTAAAATCCAGATCCAGATTTTTCTTAAGGCCTGAACCAAGTTTCGCATCAATATACGAGATTATCTCGAACTCCTTGCCTAGCCATCATTAACAAGTAATTTCCACATTCTGATACCGTGGATCCACTACAAAATTTTGAAACAAACTAATCATAACTGTACTACTTTGATTCATTTTTCTCCATTACATCTTCCAGCTTGGGTTTCGGGGAAATTCAGCAACAAGAATGTCTTTGTTTTGACTCGTTCCAATCCTGTGGTAGTACAATTTCTGGTGTTCATTTTTCGTTACATCTATACCATCCAAAGGCCCTCGATAGTAGGGAAAGTTCTGGAAGTATTGAAAGACAAGTTTAGCCTTCATTTTGGAGATAAAATTAACTCAAATATACTAACAGAGTAAAATATTCCACTTGAGTCTGGAGTCCATGCTAGGGTGAACGTAAATTTAACTTTATATAAAATATCTTCGAGGAAGTCATTTGAGTTCAAATCCTTAAAATACAAATTTATCCAGTCAGATCCGTTTTTGGATAATCCGTACGCTAATAGGTTGCCGTCTGGAGACACTCCAGAAATATTAATTGATATTGAACCATCAGGAGCTAACTCGTTGGGATCTAAAATTTTGATTGGATCTCTTTTCTGTACATCTTCAGCAAACAGCAAACTAAGCAAGAATGATGAATTTTACATCGACTTAATGGTATACTGGGACTTTTAATTTTAATTCTACCTGTGATTTTGCAATCCATACGACTGGTAATAATAATACCGATTCCATCGTTTAGTAGGACATGAACGTTGGCTATATTGAGAAATTTCTTTCAATCTATCTCGAATTGTGTTTCGCAGAGGACACTGTTCCAGATATGACTTTGTCAGATTAGTTTGCAAAGATTTGAATTTTTTTGTTTCATGAGAGTATGGATTTTCCAACCAGCGGTAGGGGTCTGATATCTAAGTCATCAGTTCATTCGAACATAGACCCTTTGCATTTTATAAAGTTATTTAGTATAACATTCAGTATTTACCAGTTTTCCGAAATATTTGTCAATTATTGTTTCGTTTCGTCGAACCTTTGGATATGGAAATCGTGGCCCTGACATAATCCAAACTAAAGTTATTAATTTTGAATTTAATGTTCCTTCAAGCTTAGGGAAACATTGTAAAGGTATATGGAGTTATTGGAATTTAAATACATTTATTCAGTGCATGACATATTCCTAAAGAATCATTTTTTGCGCTAAAATAAACTTCGATTTCGGTTGCCTAGCGCGAATTGGATAAATACTGCATTGAACTACCAATACATAGTAGTGGGATAAAGGAAATTCTCAGAATAGATAAAAAAATGATTAACAGTCTCTGGACAAAAATTGATTTAAACTACAGAAAGCAAAATCTGGATTCTGTCGTGTGCAGTAGCGTCACCGGTAGGCAAAATTTCAGGTAAAATATTATGATAATTTTTTATTCTGTCAATCTGTTTCGTGTTAATCATTGGTTGGCACCTGTTTTAATATATTTTTTGCATTGACTTGTACTAAAGAAAATAAATCCTGGAGAAATTATCTGCTGTGGCAGAATTGGTCTCCACGAACATTATCAGATTCAGATGTACGGCATTTTCCCAAGTCATAAAGGTTTCCATATGTGAAAGCGACATTTCTTCAGACAGAGCTATGACAGTGAAAGTGAGGCGGATAAGAGGAAACACTTGCATCCTACCCTTCATTTTACTAGTGCTTGTGGAATGAAAACATTATGCGTTCATATCATTGCATAACCATACGGTTTGAGTTGTCGGAAGGATTGTCTGCTTGGATTTAGTTTTTATGACTTGAGATAACCGAGTCTTGTATAGGAAAGGCAGGTAAGCTCAACTCTTCCGTTTTTCCTTCGCTTCGGCAAGGCATTCCGTCGCCCTTTTATCTAAATTACTTTAGAGTGAGATTGCCACCGGCTTAGAATCCGCGTGAACCCGTTGTAGATTTAAATGCTAACCAGGTCACAGTTCTTCTCAAAAGCACGACTATGAAAAACCTGAATTTTTATATTCGGATGTGGAGAGTTAATAGCATTTCCTCCACTTATCTTTTCAACAAGAATCCTCCTGGTAGGTACAAGCACTCTAAAGTGAAGACGAATAAACCAAGTTCTGGATCACTTTTTCTTCTGAATATGTTACATTTACAAATGAATCAATTCATTTTCGATGACCCCTAAACGCAGTGATTGGTCAAGAGCGAATAAAAAATTCTACATTTAAAATGTGTGGGTGTTCAGATATCTCAAGGCAAAATTAAGATTTCAGGTAAGAACTAAATTCTTATAAAGTTCTTTACTGCAGGTGCTTTGACAAAACCTTGCTATAACCTTTAGAGGAGACACGATATGCGTCCTCTCGTTGTTTCTGAATGAGGACAACTCTTTGTTTTACCCGAATGAAGAAGGAAAAACGAACCGTAAATACCTTCGTACTTCAATAAACTTTAATTAAGCTTCTCGGAGCAAGGAGACAATTCTTCTTCCTTCACAATTTAGCAGCTCTTACTTAATTTTAGACGAAAGGTACGCAGCGCGCCTAGAAGTTTTGCTTCTATAGCCTAAAGTCTGGTTTTATATTATATCGACTGGACTGAGTCAAGAATCCCTGGGCTTTCTGAATCTCAACTTCCACTGCATGCACACACAGTGACAAGTTTTCTTGTAATATTTATTGAAAATTTTATAGCTCAGCTATTAAGAAAATTGTTACTTGTGCAATTTTGTAGTGTATTAAATTCAGTTTTCCTAAACACTAGAAGCATTAACGATGGAGATTATTATGAACTTTTAACCAATTCCATCACATCGTGAGCCGCTTCATGGAAAATTTCGTTCGGAGAGTTTAGGTAGAGTTCTGGAATAGGGTAAAGTGTCTTTTTCTTGGCCATTGGACGTCTCTTACGGTCATCCCACATCCAAGTAACTTGGGCTTTGTCATCGTACCAAACTCCTTCCTGAAGTTGACCTGTAAGCAAGTGGTAGTAACGTCCTCGGCCACATTTTTTGTTCTTTTTGAAACTTCCTTCATAGAAATTTTCACTTTCAGCTTGAATCTGACGACCAACTCCTGACCTAATATCCTTGAACCATTTCCCAATGTAAATGGACCCGTCGGAATAATACATACATCCATAGCCATGACGGTATCCCTTCTTGAATTCACCCTTGTATATACCCCCGTCTGGGAAGTTCTTGAGACCAAAACCAGAAGGTTGATCATCTTCCCACAATCCAGAATAAATTCTAGAACGTATGCCATGACCGCAGTCCCTACTCAAGACGCCGTGACCACTTCTTCGTTCAAAACGAAAATCCCCTTCGTACACGGTTCCGTCCTCATAAGTTTGGATTCCCTTTCCTGTTCAAAACAATTTTCATGAGTACTTCAACGTACTGGTTTTCAAGTTCTTTTTACCATGCTTCATGTCATTTTTGTATTCTCCGGTAAATTTTTCTTTCGTCGAATGTGGTCCAAATACAGCGATACGGTAATCCATTTCTGATCACTTTTTCTTCAGCGTCCTTCCACCAAGGACGAAATTTTTTGACTCCCCTGAATGGCATTATACCTTAAAACTATTCTTATCTACTTACTCTTAACTACCAACTACGTCTAGGAAATTAGAAGTTCTACCGACTATTGCATAAGTGATAGCACATATTTGTAATTCAACGTTTTTCTGTTCTTATGTGATAAGCACCAAGGCAACCAAGTACACCATAAAATTTCACTGGAACCTCAGATGATAAATTTAAAAATGACAATGCATTATAATGGGTTAAAATTTGATAGTTTACTATAGATTTACTTGAAATTGTTGTAGTTATAAAAGAAAAAGAGAATTCACGTTGACATCTTATTGGGTTAAAATTTGATAGTTTAATGTTTAGATTTGCTTGACATTGTGGTAGTTATTAAAAGGAAAAGAGAATTCACGTTGACATCTTAGTACCTCCAAATTGTGGGCGCAACTGATCAGGTTGAATATTTTTTAATAAAAGTGGGACCCACTCATTTCTGTCAAAACCATATACGTTGAAAATATTTCTTCTTTCCTCAGGAATGGCTGGCTTAAACAATTCAGTAAATCGTTGAAAGGACCTAGGGGCTAGAATGAAACATCAGTTTTCTCTGTCAATTCGTTAAAATTAATAACAGCTACAACTTACCATTGATTAAGTACAGATCTTTAATTAGGCCAGGGTAATAGTTTGTAATGTATCTCAGGTATTCCAAAAATACACCGAAACCTGTAAAGATATTGCTGAATTGTTCTTTCAGTAAATCGTTGAAAGGACCTAGGGGCTAGAATGAAACATCAGTTTTCTCTGTCAATTCGTTAAAATTAATAACAGCTACAACTTACCATTGATTAAGTACAGTTCTTTAATTAGGCCAGGGTAAAAGTTTGTAATGTATCTCAGGTATTCCAAAAATACACCGAAACCTGTAAAGATATTGCTGAATTGTTCTGATTGATGAATTGGGGAGTAAGACGCATTTTGAAAACTTACAAGTTATGCAAGCATGCTGTCGGAGGTTGTATCCTTGAATATCAAATATTGCTACTATTTGTGACACATCGATACCAGTCGTGTTGCGAACTTCTTGAACTTTATATTCAGCTGTTTCCCACATCCGAATAAAGTATCGCAGAATGTCATTTCTCTTTCCTGTCACAAGTGAGCGTCGAATGTCTAAATGACTCCAGTCCGCAGTTAGAACTAATCATTTTGAAAAACATTGATGACAATAAATTAGAGTACATATCTATTAACTAATAAATTTTTACTTGGACTTCCTGTTTGGTCAATCCCGTCAACAAAAAACTTTGCATTTCTAGCTATATCCTTCGGTGGGACTTCTTCGAGTATTTGGGCGATATTGTTTTCATTCCTCCATTTTAGGGTCTGATAAAAATAAAGTCAGTATTTTGTAGCAAAATTTTATTTCTTTACGGTTTTATGAATCGTGTCCAATACCTGACGTAGTTTCGTATTGGCAGTATTTATGTCCAAACTATTTGCTTAAAAAGTATACGAAAATATCAGATAAAATATTATTAACTGGTTAATGATTTGTGATTGGAATAAGTATTTACATCTCAGCCAACGAATCAAATACAGATCACTTTTCATGTAACTGGCTAAGTTTTCAAACTCAGAGGCAATCAAGCTGTGGAACTAGTGAATGGATCAAAAATTATTTGGGATTCAGTTATTAACTAAGAGAACTTCACAATACAAGTCAAATACAAATTCTCAAATCACCTCCGCGAGTGCTAATTCTTCGTTTCGAGTTAATTTGGATGTAGCCTCACTATGAGAGAAAATTAATACAAAAATTCCCAGTAGTATTGTCGTAAACTTCATTTTAGTGGTCTTTAAGAATATTAAATATTTCGTTGGATAAGTAACTAGTATCTTTGCAAATAAGTTCTCCCTTATCCGTGCAATCCAGCATAAAAGAAAATCACTGCAAGCAAGACAAGAATTAAATTCATGCTCGCATCAACTCTAATATTTATTGTCTTACGTCATTCTAACCTGTTTTC
>WJEZ01003720.1:0-10256 GCA_009869925.1 Thalassaphorura encarpata | reverse complement strand
TTAAGGTGGTTGATATTCCCCCAATCCTTGCATATGAAGGCATTTTAGCAAGGCATGTATTTAGTCAGACGAAAGTATAGAAATTAGAATCTAAAAGAACGATTTGCTATTACAATATTTTAGTATTTATTATTTAGAATTTGAAAATATTTCTATATATGTTTTGTATGCTTCTACATTTAATCTTCACATGTCGAGCATAGAAAAATACTATGAAAAAGTAATCTGTTTGCTTGAATTCAGTGGAATGTTGGGGCGGACGAAGCGTGTGCTCGTTAATCTGGAATATGTGAGTTTACTACCAGTTTCTACTTTTCCTTTTCAGTCTTCCCACAATTGGAGCCAGTTGATCCTGTGTTCGTACTTTCACTTTTCCAAAGGCAAGACAATCGAATAGGAAGTAAGGGAAGCTATAACATTCCTTTTCTAACCGTTGATGAGATTTTGAGAGAATTGCATTAGAAGAGAAAGGTGAAGAGGTGAAGCAAGTTTCAAAAAAATGTAGGAAGCTGAAGGAAGCAGGGTGATATGGTGTCATTACTTTCTTAACGATATCAGAGAAGAATGCAATTTCCTTAAAGGAAGGAAGAAAGTGATTTTGATTCAACCCAGTTGAACGGTTTTTCCTAAACAAGTTTTTTTTACGTCTTGGTGATTTATCCTCAAATCTGCCAGTGCAATTCTTATTCCATCAGCCATATGAAGTTGTGTTTTAACCTAAAACGAGAAAATGGAAACCGTTAATGGGAAGGCAATAGATTTTCTTACATGTATCAAAAATTCTTTCAGCAAATTTACTAAACCAAATTGTAGTGAAGAAATTGGTTCTTTCTTTCGTAGTACCCCGGGACGCTGGCTTAAATACGATGGGCTCCTCTTAGTTTATTTTTACACATGTTAGCTCTAAAATACTCTTTAAAGATGTAATAACAATATGCTTTTCATTTTGTTTACTTGTCGGGAAAGTGAGCAAAATGTTTAGATCCTACAGCAAGCTAATTCGTCCCTCATTGTTATTATAGGACCTGGAGGGATTAGCTTTTTATCTTTTCATTTGCAGACTTTCTCTTTAAAATATAAATTGGTCTAAATTTCCCCCAGAAGGTTAAGAGAAGGGGCTGGTGATAGTTGTTGTTCATCACCTGAAAATTTTAGTTTTGTCAACGAAATCAATAAAATACTTTTTCAATGTTAGATCGATCAGGAGTCTGGATTTCCTTCTATTGAACTTTTGTAACTTACTTCTGTTGAATACATTTTTCCCTTTACTTTTAATCCATTTGATTAGGTCCACACATTTGAACTGGAATGAAACTTGTTAGACATTTATTTACTTAGCGGATGCGACGAGGAAGAAACAACAGAAGTATTAATCAAGAGAAGGAAGGGGGTGAGACGTTCTTGAGTAAAGTAATGGTGTAATTCATGCTGTTGAAACTGAAGTAAATGGAAAAGGTCGCATCATGTGTCTTGCAGCTGGAGAAGAGGGTCCTTTTCCTTCTCGGCATTGTCCAACCAAAGGGAAAAGGTTCGCTCTCGCTCTCCCGGGAAAGTTAGTTGGCAAAGCTGGTGTGTGGCTCTAACGACCTGACATATTTCACGAGACCTTTGGTAGACTGTACGTTTGTGCAGTGTTATCTTGACATTATAATTCTTCCAAGGGAAGATATAGCTAATGTGGAGTTATAGTAATTATACCGAATGAGAAGCTCTTTAACCCTCTAAAATATCATTGCTTAACTTTAGCAATATACATTGACTGCACTACAAAGCTTGATTTCATTCTAGCGAAACCAGATAGAAACTTATTAAAAGAAAGAGCGCTGTAATAGTTTGGAACATTGAGATTTACTCTCTCAGAGTTATTATTATCTTTCTTAATACACAATGGTGAAAGTACTTGATATTGATTTTATAAGTCTGATAAGTTTAATGAAAGAGGTTCGAATCACCTAGGATGTTACTTCCTTGTAATTCTTTTTAAAGAACATATGATTTAGTACCTTACTTTAGGCAAGTAAGTAGAGAGATTTAAATTAACTTAAGGATTACTGGCTTTAACCTTTATTCAACCATTGATCCAATGGATATCCAGGCCCAGGTAGGATAACAGAAGAAATTTAGTTGTTGAATTTAGTCTTCATCATTCCGCTTCGATTTTAAAATTTGTGGGCTTCTTGCTTCAGTAAAATATGGTGATGTTGCTGATTTAGTCGAGGTTAAGTTTCAGGAACGTTGAATGGCTTTGTACAATGAAGAACTTTCCCTACGAGTTCTCCATACTTCATTACATTCCATAAGTTAAAATAGCAATATGGGAAGTAAAGAAGCACGGAGTTCGACTGTAAGGAATTTTTATGTGGTGTTCTTATATTTGTTCTAAATTGTTAAAAATGGGTAAACTTATCACACTGCACTCATTTTAAGATCACTTGTTTGTAGTTTACTAATCAGTTCACATAATTCAGGAATTGAGACAGTCAGCAAATGTTCCTCTATGATGCATTTGTTGAGGAAAGCAAAGACTGAGGTGAGTAGGATTAAGGATAGGATACCTGTCGAGGTTGGACTATGTTGAACGAATACTGTGTTGAGGAGAAACGAACAGGGATTGAATTGGCAATTTTGTTCCAAAATCTCTTTAACGCAATATCAAGGAGCACTTCTGAACCAATTTTAAATTTAAGTCGAAAGGATTTCCCCCAAGACTTAACAGATACCCTAGAGAAAAAGCAAGAACTAATTTCATTAGCTTCAATGGGATGTGCTAGACCTATAAAAGGTATTAAGACCTGACTGAAACTTTTTCGATTTGCACTCTAAATATTGGTTACTACTTGACTATCCCCATCTTTTTTCTTCCCATTAATTATTCGATTCGAAGTATTAATTTGCTTGGGTATATTAAACCTGCGTGAATCTGCTGAATCTTCTGTAACATTTATTCAATGATTGATATTTTATCTTTTATTTTGAATTTGGGAATATTCTCTTTATGTCGTCCTGCTAAAACTTCAGTTTTGTATCTAACGAGACAAGTTGACTTAGCCTGTGCGTGTATTAAGGAAAGTGGATAGTGGGATGACGGAAATAGTGGAAGGGAATCATTTGCTTTGAAATGATTTTTAGGAAGTCGAAGGAAAAGGTGTCCTCTCTACGTCATCTGGAAATAAAAATTTCCAGAGTTTAACGTATCTTCAATTTTCACTTTCAAAAAGCTGCTTATTTGAAAGGCAATTTAGAGTTTCAGCTTTGCCAGTTTGAACTGTAGCGCCGGCGTTGAAAACTCGTTCACAATTGAATAAACTTGAAAATTTGTCAAAGAAGTTTGAGTCGGATCGAGTAATGCCGGTTGACAACGTGATCAGCCTTTGCCCAAAGCACTAATGCAAATGAACAATTCTTTGAAGATGTCTTCAGCAGTCATGGGTGTGTTGTACTTGTAGTTTTCCTTAGTACAAAAAATTACAAGGGCTGCTGGAAGAAATGAGTAGAACTGCTGAAACTGAAGACTTAAATCCTCCCGTTCGGTTTGTTCGGATCGGAGAGTCCAATCACGGCAGACAGATGATTGGCTAAGTATGGTTCATGCCATTCCAAATTTGTACAGAACCAAAATAGAATCTTCTGGTTTAAAAAAATTAAATCTGGTTGTATTGAGGGAAGAAGCAAGTACGTACATAGAGGAGCATCCGTTACAGCCAGACTAGACTGAGTGAGTAACATACATGGTTGCTATCGTTTGAGGAAACACATACTTGGGTTTTGGTGATGCAGTTTAAGGCACGTCTTAAGGACTACACAGGAGACACAGATTCATTCATCTGAGCATCGGTTCCGTTCAAGATGTGCATTTCTCTGACGGCTCCTTCTTTCCCCTTTCCTGCCAGAAGACTTGGAGTCAAGTCGTGTTCGGGGAATTGAACGGAAAAGATTCATTCTTCCATTGGCATAATTTGTTTAGTGGACACATATTGCACCAGTAGGTATCCCTTCACGTGTCTGTCGGTACGTAGGAGTACAAGTCGTGGGGGACTTTACATGTAGTCCACATACGTACTTGCGAATTATGTATCTAGAAACATCACATAAACATGAATAATTTTATTATGCGATTTTCTAGAATTAAGCGAGAACATGTTAAGACCAGTTTTAATTCTAAGTGTTATTAGTCGTTCCAACAATATCAGAAATTTCTGTTAGCATGAAGCTTTGGGATGGTTAAAATAACAGTTTGAATTGCTTTCTTTAATCAATCACGTATTGATTTGTGTCTTCGTTTGAGGAATGTTTAAAGAATATGTTTCTTAGAAAGACTTTTAGCTCATCCGAAAACATTATTGTACGCCGCTTCCAAAATCATTTGTGAACGGATGCGTCACTCCTTGCGAATGTTCTCTGACATTTCCTTGACAAGGACAAAGCATGGCCGAACTATACCTAACTTTTAGCCACTTTTTCTAGAAAGTTAAACTTCCTTTCCTCAATAGACGTTGAAGAAAAATCTTAAGTAGTTTTGATAAAGTCTCAAGATTCTTCACGTAAGTTTTATAGATGCTCCTTTACATGCGTTAGCGCAATTCTACAAGATATTTCATAAAATTCTATCGTTTTTCTCGAATGGGCTTATATGAATTTATAATAGTTTCGGTTTGGTATTGAGCAAATTCAAACTGATTTTAGCCCACTAAAAATGCACACTAGCTTGGCAATGCATTGGTTCTGTACTCAGGCAAGGCCATTTCTCATGTCGGCTTCAAGGTTGAACTGAGAAGTGGAGTCTCGCACATAAATAAAATGAAAATACATTGCCGTTTTGTGTTCAATGTGCCCTCAGACTTACAACGATGGATAACTTTTATACACTTTGAAACTTCTGGTTGACTCTTTCAACTTTGGGGTCTACTCGTGTGGAGAAGTTACTTTGTCCCAACTTTGTTCGTTATCGTTTGGTCTATGGTATTACCTCCCAAGTTTATCCCTACTCTTATTTAAAAATCAAAGTCATGGATGCACAGGAAGAATTTTATGCTCAGCATTTGGTACAAGTGGGACGGAAATAATGTTTTTGGTAACTTAGTATGAGATCTTGAATAATAGTTTGCCCTGATTGAAGGATTAATGGATTAAAAGTTGTGTGTGATTACATCCTCAGTGTAAATAGTGGGCAGCCAGTCCTAACCTTTGCCATTTTCTATTTGTGGTAGGTATATTAGCCCTACAAAACGCATCGTTGACTAGAAATTGTTTTTATCTTAAGGTATTTACAAAGATCATAATGCCATCTCTGCCTTTTTATGGTTTTTTTAAAGGACCACAGAGATTGCGCATTACTTTTTGCATAGGATTGTTTCCTATGAACATGATGAAATTTAAAATAGAAGGAGAAACAATAAAATAAAGAAATATCTTTGTATTTCTTTTTGATTAAGTGAAGGCTTGAATCGTTGCAATGGGAAAAGAAAGACAGACCTCCTGGAATCCTTATTGAGGATGTTTTCGATGGCCCCCACTGGGATTTTTTGTTTTGGGTTGTTGGAGTATCCCTGAGCCCAGAACCTGTCTCGACTAATAGGAATAAGGAACGAAGAGTAAGGTTTCGGGGAAAGGAAAGATTGGGAAGAGTCAAAATTGAAGACACATGCTTCCTACATTCGCCAGGGAATGCCGAACGAGTCCCTTCTTATATTTTTGAAGTCTATTTCGATTTCCAAGGCTTCTACAAGACAAGTAAAGGCCACGTCCCACTTCCTTCTAGTCCATTTATGATAGAACGTTCCAAAAAGATCGTTACGTATGATGCCTGGATGAACTACTAATATGTGCTATTCAAGCGCAAATAGCCTTACTGGTCTTGAGAGATATTTCAAGTAAATATTAGTTAATCAGTTATGTCTTGAGTCGGAAGGGAATGAAATGAGTTCAAATCCTATGCTAAATGCACGTGTTTGGGTATACAGTGGATTGACTTTTTCGCGGTAAGACGAAAACGTCTCAAGGAGGTCTCATATGGCATTCCCCGGTTTTTTCGGTTGACTGATCTATCCTCGGAGAGCTTTCAACCAATTTTTCCGAATGTCAAAAGAAGGAATACAAGATAGTTTGGTCATGTGTTGGGAAGGAAGATGGAATGGAGGGTAGTGAGAGGAAAGAAGAGGACGCAATCAACAGCGCAATCATGAAATTCTCAACACATCACTTCACTTCTCACAAGGACCGAACCTTTCTTTTCATGTCTTTTCTGTTGATAATCCGGCATTACTAAACTCACCGTCAACTCTTTTCGTCTCATGAGGTTCCTTGCTACATTTATATTTCAACCCGTTTACTTGTATTATTCACACTCTTCATCCGCGCATAAAACTTCTGGATTCAAGAGTTTTATAAGCTTGGAGTCGAGTTTGGGAAAAAGGTCAACTGCCTTTTTTGGAGAAATACGTATAATTCCTGATATTTAATATTTGTAAACGTTAGCTATAGATAGGCGTAGGCGTGAAAACATTCCAAATAAAGTCTGCTAGGCTTAACTAGTGCATTTACGAAAGGACAAAAAGTTAAGATATCCATAAAATTTTGGAAATAGGAAAAGTTGTCGACTTTTATAGAAAGCTTTAATGATGGCTGACGAAGTTGCCAAATCCGTCTTTCGAATTGTTCTTAGGGAAAGACATTTTAGGGTTTCGTTTAGAAGGAGAATGGGATTGGAAGAGGTAGCGTTTTTTTGCCTTGAATTCGATTAAACTAGTATTCTACTCACGGCCTAGGATACTTCATTGTTATTATCAGTGGAAGTGGACGCATTGTGGATGAGAGCCCATAATCGGGAAAGTTAGGTTGGGTTTGAGTCTAAAGGATTGTGAGCAGAGAAAGTCGAGGAAGGAACTTTTACTTTGATATTCCCTTGCCTGACCAACTCAATTAAAACTTAAAGTTACATTAAAATTGGTTTGTTTATCACTGAATTTAACCTTCTGTCTATTTGGGGATAATAGGACGGGAATGTAGCGGGTGGTCGAAAATACTCACACTCATTTCAATTTCGTAGTTTCAAATTTATCTCATGTCTGCATCTACGTGACCCTTGCTTCAGTTGCGACATGGTTAGAGGAAATGAATGAAAAGACGTGCTTCTCATATTTTGTTGGAGAAAGGCACAATGGTCGAAATTTTGGTCAGATTTAGGGGCAGGCAGGTTGGGCAAGTGAAAATGTATAGGAATCTCTTTTGGTCGATGGGAAGAATTGGATGGGGTAAAGCTAAAATGACGACGCAGTGTTTGAAATAAAAAGTGAACCGTTCACCACTTTCTAGTTGCCTTTAGACAAAGACTCACTTGCACGTAGTGACGTGATAGCCATAGCCAACCGTCCTTCTCCAGACTACTTGTGTAACAGATGTGAAGTGAGATTTATGATGACTGATAGGAAATGGGGAAGGAAGTCGACCTAACTTAGGGTTATTGGATTAAAACTTACACTGGAAGTATAACACTGTGGAACGAATAATGTGAAAGCAACTTAATTTCACTTCTACCTTCTTTTAAATCGAGAATTGTACCTTTTCTCATATAGTCCGTCACACCATACCTGATCTCCGACTCCGACTCGTGCCAGAGGATTGACTGATGAAAAAGAGTAATGATGAGGAAGGAGAAAATGATGAAGATGAGATAATATATGGTTTCCACCAGTGATGAAATCGATGAAAATTATATGTGAGATCAATGGAACGAATGCATTTTGTACACATACGTAATGGTATAGACGAACATGTGCGTGAGCTTTAATGTCGAGCCCACCACCACGTTGCAAACTCTTCATCTATCTTCGGTTCTCGTTCGTGTTTGAATGTTTCACTTTTAGCACTAGCTGGAACTTCTGTGCCCTGCCCTTAGTACTACAAATATGTTGTAATGAATCCTTGAGCCAAATGTTACACAGTGCTCCTGACTACTACTATATTACTTCTAATGGCGAATGACTGGAATGAACAACTGACTAAACCTTGACTCTGTGTCTAGGAATGAACTAAACAAGATCGTGGCTGGACGAAGAAGGTTTAGTTTAGGGTGAATTGAACTAAAAGGGAAAAAAACTGAACGCACCCATAAAGGAGTTCATTTTGTATATGTGGGTTATTTAATGTAATTGTATCCACATAAGTGGTCCTGGTTCTTTTGGTCATGGATCCAACGACATGACGAATAGCCACAACGGTGCCGAGTTAGTTATGTTGGCGTGGTGTACTAATATCGACTCAGTCTCAGATGAGGATGTCTGCTGGCAATGAAATAATATGGAGTATGTAGTGGTATACTTGTACGGCATTTTTAGTATTCCTTCTTGGTATGGATGGGCCTGTTAGCAATAGGTAGGACATGTTAGAAAGAATGGCAGGACATTTTTGCCCAAGCAAGCAATGAAAGAGTTTTAGTCATAACTCTTGTTTAACTGGATGGAAGGCAAGGAAGGGGTATGGTATGCTTTAGGATCAAGGATGCATGGATAGATGTAAGTTTAAAAATGGGACAGGGGAGAGTTGAAGAAGAAATGTAGATTCTCATGGATGGCCTTTTTCTGTTCTGTCGGTTCAAGGCAGGGGAAGAATTCCAGTGCACTGCTGACTAACCTTTGGTGTAATATTAGAGGTTTCTGGTGTTCGGTGTTAGACCCAGAATCTCAAATGCAAACAGTGAATGTACTTTCTGAGATTTAGACGGGAAAGTCGTGCAGACATCTTGAGTTCGAACCTTTTACACTCATTAATTTCTGAGAAGTTCATTCATCCCATTTCTATTACAGCGCCGACTGTATTAAAAACTAACCAAGGGATTAAGTGCAGGAAGAGTGTCTAATATAAACGTTTTCAAATTGCCAAACTTCACTATGCTAATGATTTTCATTCTAGAACAAAACTTTGTTACCCGCGTCTCCTATGCATCTTGCTCTTATTGGCAAAATATTATTATATTCTTAATATTAGATGTTTTGTTTGACGAGAACGATCAGCAAATTTTAATATATAAAGTAAATTACCTGTGTATGGAGATCTAGAGTAATAGTTACGTTTGATAGTTTCAATCGCTTCCAATCTCGTACTGCCGTTTTCCGCTAATAATTTAATACTTTCTAGCGTTTATTTTCTACTTTGATTTACAAGCTTAGCACAACTCAGTTAAATGAACTTCCAAATGATCAAAGAATTTTTCTAATAGTCGTGTGTCCAACTCAATTGAACAAATTTATCTATGATTTGCTTGCGGTTAGAGGTTGTGGTTAATATGCTTCAAGAAGAGTTTTTAGCCGTTGAGACGTCCGCAATATAATTATATCATACTGTCTGTACTCTAATTAATTAGGTAACCTAATCTTGTAGTTGCGGTTGTGGCCAACAACGACGCTTTCATCAAATTCAACTCTCTTACTTTCAGTTCGCTTGTGCAATGGAAGTGTGCATATTGTAATGTACAATCAAACCTTTTGTCGCCAAGAGAAGAGGTCCTTGGGCATGGGATGTATATATTTATTAATGTACTTCTCTTCACAGTTACTTTCTAGTATATTCATACTAGAATAAATTTATGCTTGCAATTCTTATAACGAATGGCGAAGAGTAGATGGCTATAACTAACGTAACTAGGTTAGGTTTATTTATGTTCAGGCTGTGAAAATGTAATTTAATTATAAAACTCAAAGACTCTTCTTTCATCATCTGTGCTGTGCGCATTCTTTATTCCTAGTCACGTTTAGTTTGTTTTAGTGAAAAGCTTTCTCCATTCGAATGGCATACCAAGGCATAATGGGGCATCCTTCGCTCAAAATGAAGATTGAGTTTAGAGTCATTAACTTATGCAAGACGGTTTGGGGAGGGAGTTGACTCAGATGATAGTTCTAGTGACGTACTAGGCAAGGAGCTACTCATTCTATCAACATTAAACGTTATTTTTCTTTTTATTTCAGTGCAGACATCGTAACCATCTCAATTCCAATCTTGCTATTTTTACCATTTTTGAAATCACGTCGCTAGGAATGCAATTGCCTGTTCAGACTTTAATTAAACACGAGATGTTGCACTATTCCTAAACCACTCTTTTGTCACTACAACGTAAGATTTCTGTTGGATAGAGCTTGCTTAAAGAATATTATATTATTCACCTTCACTAGAAACTTTCTAAATTTTGTTTTTTGAAATTTTTGAACTTGACTTGACTGAATTCCTGTTTACATCCATCGTATTGATATTGGTAAGTTGGAGGT
>WJEZ01003719.1:0-10257 GCA_009869925.1 Thalassaphorura encarpata | reverse complement strand
TGTCTACGATATTTGAGTTTCCTCATTTCCTATATGCTAACGCGACTTAAAAATTAATCATTACTTAATCATCTAGTTTTTATAATTTTAATGGCAAAGGTTGGCGTAAACAAGTGAACGTAGTGTAATTACTTTGAAAGGTGGTATAAATTGCCAATAATTTCAGGGACTTTAGTCAAAAAGCTTCAGAAATTTACTTGAACTAAAGAAGCAAATCCTCATTTGCTGTTATAAGGTGTTTCATACATATTACGATATTGAAAATATCATTTTTGCTTAATTTTTCTAAAATCATGTTGACAAAACTCGAGTCACAAATTATAAATTTGTCGGTCCGTGTTTGTTGTCGCTTTTGGCTAGTACCGTTGGATTGGGACAGGAAAAATGACTGGGCTTGTCCAACAACATCAAAATTGAAACGTTGCTTTTTAGCAGGCAATCTTATCTTCGCTATCGCAAACACAATCTTTGTCACACAAAGATGCCCAGCTGTTCTTCGAAAGTTCAAGTTGTCTCATGAATTCGATGAAGTATTTTTGTACTTTCTTCTGTCTTTGTATCAGTTTGGGTCTTTAACCCTATTCCTCATATCCACTATACACATGGAACATATTGTATTTCTTGTTAATCAAGCCAAGACGTTGAATCGAAGATACGGTAAATAAAAATCATGACTAATTGCAAAAAATTCGGATTATGAAATTTAATCATTTCTTAGGAAGTGAAAAACTGTCAGAATTTTCTGAGCCGAATCTCAGAGAAAAAGTCATTCGTCTGTTGGTTGGCAATTTTTCCAACGCGATGATTTTCCTAACCTTGTGTTTCATCTTCCAACCAGAGAATCCAGCTTATTTTTACTCAGCATTTCCTCAGAAGTTTAAGACGAATGAATTCTTTGCCTTGTGTTGCATCTACGAAGGCTGGAAAGCATTTTCTTATGTCATACTTGCCACGACGGATATGTTACTCTTCTTTGCAAATTTAAACACTGTGAATTACTGGCTGAGGTAAATCATTTGATTGATTCAAATTTTTTAATTGATTCAACTTTTCTAATTATTGTATAGTTACAAGTGGAACCTCGTGGATGAAATCTCCATCTTATCATGCATAAAAATGTACCGAGCTCTATTTCTTCTAAACATTTCCCATAACAATACATTTGCACGTCTCTTCACTCCTGCCTTCAAAATTATTGCCGGATTTGCATCAATGGTGTGCATGTACATATTTATTGAGCTGAGGGATTTGATATCAATCCCAGTACTTGCATTAGCTGCAACTCTAATACCAGCAGGTTATTCCTTCCTTGTTTTGGGAGCCCATCTCCTATCAAATGCATTCAAATTCTCAGTCGAGTTGAAAGATAAATTAATTTTGGCTAGTAGCAACAGGAACAATAAAAATCAAAAGGCAGCAACTATGGTTGGGAAAATATTGAAATCCCTCCCTCCAATTAAATGTTGTGTTGGAGATTTGTATTTTATGGAGGAGAAAGCAAAACGAACTTTGGTTGATTGGCTCATCACCGGCTCTGTGACGATGATTTTAACGTTTAGATAAAAATTATTGGCCCAAAAGAGCGAACTCTTTACTAATAGTAGAAATGCCTCATCGAATTGATTATTATTACTAGCAACTGAACGAGAATGCATCATAAAGTTAGTTTAATAATTTATTAGTTAGTACTTGTTTTGTGAAATATTCTTCGGTAAATATAGTCAAAATATCTGGCTATAGCAATATTGTACCTCACAGTCAACTTAAGAAGCTATTGTGCAATGTAATTGNAGCACATGTTTGTCTTTGACTTAGGAAGTTAGTAAAACAATTCAGCCTACGTTTCAAAATTCACCATTCGAAGCGAAAACACAGCCCAGAGCCCATCACATAACCTATTAAATTTTAGGTTGTTTTTAGCAATAGCAAAATATCTTATTTGACCTTCAAAGAATTTCTTGTTCATGCCCATGTTTATTTTTAGCATTAGCAGCATAAAGTTATTATTACGAAAATTATTGGAGCTTAACTTGTTTGTGCTCGCGCTTGGTCCGTAGTGATACTCACTCAAGGAAAACGACTTTGCCTTCGACTAGTGGCACTAGTAGTAATTTTTCCGAGAGAATTGCAATTTGTTCAAGAATTTTTTTCATTAGATATAATGTTGATCAAGCTCGTCATAATTTAAAAACTCATAAAGGTTCTGACACAATGATTTTGACCTTTAGCTAATTTCATTCCTTCCTTCGGTCAGTAGTGTTTAGTATGTAATGCTGGGTTTTAATAATACAGTAGTATTATTGAAGTGTTTGCTTTTAAATTTATTTAACTTTTGTGTGCACAATAAAATTCTTAGGCTAGGCTGGTGTGACAATGAGTGTGGCAGCATTCTTGATGTCCAGCTTGAAGGTCCTTCTCTCCTTAGTGAATCTATCGACTTCCAAGAAAGCTTCTCCAATAAAGTCGTCCAATGGAAGAGTATCTTTGTCATAAATTCGGAAGGTCCAATACTGAAAAGTATACATAATATATTGAAATTAAATTATTTCTGTTTGCCTAGTCGTGTCATTATCTAATTCTCGTCGCCCTTACCTGATTAGTCCCTTGTTGATAATTTTCAAATGTGATGACTTCATCCCAATCTGCATTCTCTACATCCTTGATGGTCTTTGTGGTATAAAACAAATTATAATTTGGTTCAGATTTATTTGGTAATCCGACACTCCAAAAACATTTGATAAATGGATCAGAGCTTCCATCAAATGCGTCTAATTTTGGTAAATTCCTTGCCGAAAGTCGGAAACTTGTTGGGGTAGTTTTTTGAATAAGTAAAGAACCATGTCCAGAGGATAATTTTCCAATAAATTGTTGATTTCTTTGCATGACAAAATCATCCACATCCAAATCAATATATCCCATAGGATCATCTTTTGGTAAAATGTCAAAATCCAAGACTTCAAATCGCAAGATCTGTGTGAAAGTTCAAAAGGCAATTAGCATCTCTGATTTTCTGTCTAGGCATAAAATAATTTACCTGTCCAGTCCCTTTGAGCCATTCGAATGAAATGACTTGGTCAAACCAATCTGGATTTGGGTCATTGATTTTTGGTTTTGTTTCTTGGATCAGAGTAAATTCTTTATTAGCAGAATTCTTGACGAAAAGTTTCACAAATGGATCTTGGATTGTAGCCCCGACAAGTCCTCTGTCTTTCATTGGCAAATCTCTGCAAAAAAAAATCAAAAGATTAACTAACCCTAAATTTCCCAGCTAATAATACTATCGAGCATACCTTGCAGAAATTACAAAATTCAAAATTTCAGATGGAGCACCAGGTGTGGTAATAGGGGTAGTAGTAGTGGATGTCATTTTAAAATGTAAATTCTTCAAACGAAATATAAAATATGTCAAAGGTTTATTGACAATTGGAATGAATTTACTTGTTCAAGTTTTCCCTTGTATTTATATTACATCCACACTCATTAAGCTTTTTGTGACTGGACAAATGGGTGGAATCTGATTTTATGAGCCTCCAATCTGAATTAGTCAAGGTGACTAATGGACAATAAAATTAACTATTTCGTGGAACGGAAATACAAAATTATGGGAACACTTTTGCTACGTTAGAGTAAGCGATATCTAATCGCATGAGTTTAGCTTTGACGTCCGAGCTCTGGATTAATTTAGCTACCATTACTATTAAAAAGCAACTAAAAATTTAACTGAACTCAGGATGTGCTGCGGTAGCATTGCAAGATAAGATTTCCCGGATTTGAGGTCACTGTACCAAATAACCAAACTCTAAAGTGTAATTTTAACTTTTATGACAATGAGATTATTCAATATTAAAACTTTTTCCATACTCACGCTATGCTATTGAACCAGATAGATGATTTGATCCAGTATCAAGGATTGCATGCTAACATGAAATATAAATGAAAAGCAATAAATTAAAGTGATTTTTTTAGAGCGTGCGTCAACTTTATAAATATTACATGAATCATGGGTTCATTTTCTGATGAAAAATTGTGCCGTTCTTAGGTTTGAGCTAGGGATTGCGACACGAGCTCTTAGGCAACTAAATTTTTCATGCGAATAATCTAAGATAAAGTGAAAAGTACCCAATCTGCATAAGATAGGCACAATAGGGTTGTTGGCTGTTCTTTGTCATCCAAATTTGTATAGAGAGCCTAGAAGAACAAAGAAGAACGCATATCTTGACACTATAACAACAATGAAAAGTGTTAAACCATTTCTACGAGCTTGTTCTATTATAATTATTCTAAGATTAGCACAAATTAGTTGCTTTATAGATAAGTCTCGCTCAAGCTTAAATCTTTCTCCCACTGCTTCACCCTATTACATCAAAGACTTGAATCTATTACTCAGCGAATTTGGACATTGCCATGTTCACATAAGGACCCTTAGAACAACTCATCTTGGATTTTCCCTTCACTTGGACCCACCAGAAATTCCAATTACTTTATATTACTTCACATCAAACAACTTTATATTAATGGACGATTATTACTCGGAAAGTATGAATTGGAAACGGAATTATTGTCGTGCCCTGATATTCGTTTCGGAGGACCTTTCAAAAATTTCAGTGCAAGCACTTGAACAATATCTTTGTGACGGAATGAATCTTGACGTCAGGAGTTCAGAGAATAGTCCATTCGTAGCTTTAGTTTCATTTGAAAAAAAGTCAGGCACTAGTAGCACTAGGTCCCTTCCTATTTTTGAATCAGATCAAGGAATCTATTATAGACCATTGGCATTGGCACTCGAGAAAATTATTGTCTTACATGTAAATTTAAGTTCAGAAGATCCTTCAAATAACTTGGACAAAAGCATACTGGTATTTCAACAAATTGGGGCTCATTATTTATGGAACTTTTTACAAATGGAAATACCAACCAAGTACCCCAGTACTAATTCTACATCATACAGCCTGGATTTTCGCAACATTCAAATGATTCAAGAACAATTGAGAAAAAAAGTAATGAAGAGAAAGCGACTAACTGTGGAAGAACCAGGAGATATAAATATTATCAAGGAATTGTCAAAATATCTGCCTTTCAATCCATTCAAAAAATCAGAAGTATTGGACAAAGCATTGGCATTACCAGAACTGAGTAAATTCGACAACGTGCTATATCCTACATTGTTATTTGAAGACATAGAATTCTATAAGCAAATAACTTTCCCAGAGGCAAATGAAAATAACAACTCCTATTCCAAATATGCACTCATACTTTTATTTGCATTCCAAGAAATTGACTTTACTATGGTGAAACGCACACTGAGTGTCAGCAGTTCCTCCAGTGACACTTTCCCCCAACTTCCTGTGGATATCACAGGTTATAATTTTGCTACTTGTGAATTTACAAAAAAAGAACTCTCGTTTTATTTTTACGTTAGACCATATCATATTGACTTTTGGTATTTGTTTATTGCAATTGTAATTTTAATCCCAAGTATTCTATGTGTGATTTACTATGTCAAGACAGTCAAGGGTGACGGTGACAAAATCGAGCAACACAAGTGGGATTTTGTGTACAACATGTTTGCCCTAACATTGGGTAATATCCTTGAAAATGGGTTAGATCCATCAACTCAAATTCGTAGGAGTAAAACTTTGCATTTCATTTTTCGAATTTTATTTGGACTATGGGGTATCATAGGATTTTTTATTACGACTGAATATAAAAACTTATTTGTAGTTGATTTGATTACTCCACTTCTTATCCCAAATAACATTACCCAATTCTCACAAATGGACTCATTTTGGTTATTTACTGAAAAAACTTTTATTCACGAACTCAAGGATGAAAAACTGGATTTTGATTTATTTTACGCAAATCATATTGCAAAATGCTTTCTTCCCAATTCTCACACAACGTTAATTAGAAACTTTGGAATTTACCCAAATTATATCCCTTGTCCTGACCTAATCAAACTAGCAAAAAACTTGGGTTTGGAATTGACACCCTCTATTTACGAAAACATGGACTTGGATACATTTATATTAAGAACAAAAACTGCTAATTCAACATATAGCAAAGGCCTTTTAAAGCATGGCCTTAACTATAGTAGAAATATTGAGAGAGTGTATGATGAGGTCTCTTCTTGCACCCAGAGAGGAATAATTTTTACAAATGACGATTTAAATACATTTAATCAATATGCTGGATTGAGAAATAAGTCATTTGTATTTACAAAGGGTAAAGAATCAAAATACCCAAATACAGTTGTGTACGTGTTTCCAAGTTCGTGGAATTTTCAATATTTTTATACAAGAATGCAAACTCTCATGCAATCTGGGATTTATGGAATTTGGAAAAAGTATTGGAAAATTTATTTTCCCAATGATTGGAATGCGGCATTGAAGAAATTAAGGGAATCTGAGTCTAGTAATGCAGAAACTAGTAATGAATTTTCTAAAATATCATTAGAATCCACAATAGTTACATTATTTTATATTTATTTCATTGGACTGGGCATTTCCTTAGCTTGTTTTCTGTTGGAACAATTTAGTCATTTCTTCTACATTGGTTTCATTATATTTGGCATAGTGAAGGCCACGCTAAGGTTCAAATTATTATTGTGAACTAAGAAAAATTGAATAAATTATCATGTCAGACTCATGGTTAAAAAATAAACACATTTATTCAGAGATACAGAAATACTGTAATATCAAAAATTTTCCCACGTGCCATAAATAAAACGTAACAACAACAATTAAATTGAGCATATCACTTTCACTTTGTTTTGTTGAATTGTCCACGGAGGAATGCGGGATTGCTGGCTGGTACTCGTAAAGGCGTTTATTAAATTTTTCTTAGTAGTGTTTTGTTAACTATTCTAACCCCCAAGGACCCCGCGGGCAGTTTGACCAGATCTCCAGAAGAAATAAATATAATTTGTCCCTACTTGGGCCATGCCTTGCCTAGCAATTTTAAAATTTAGCCAATATGACCAATCAAAGCAGACATGTCCACTAGGGATGATTCTACTGGACTACTTTCCGAGTCACTTCTTCTGGAAGTCATCGTCTTTGTTGCTGCCGCGGGTTTGGAAGAAAGGTCAACTTCACCTGACCTGCTTGAAAATCCTTGAGGGTTTGGGTATTGATTTTGATTTGATTGGGGTTTTGAATTAAATGTCCAATCATGCTGAATCCAACTTGGAGCGAATGGAGTTTGACCTTGACCTTGGCCCTGAGACTGGAATCCATAATTAGCTGCATGTTCTGCAGAATTAATTTTATGAGTTTGGCTATGGTCAAAATTTTTATTCTGATCTGGAGAAGAGCCATGACCATGACCTTGATAATTATTAGGATTTACTGGTTCAGCTGTGTATGAATTTGGGTACATTGGGGTAGTACGAGGAGTGCTCAGTGTTCCTGCTGGAAGAGAAGGTGGGTAAAAAATTGTTGAGGCTGATTGTTGGGTCGTTGGTGACCATGTGGGAGCTGGTGCTGCCGAAGGGGAGATGTTTCCATGTTGGGAATGTGGAGATGGTGCCTGCCATACTGGTTGAACTATTGAGTGCTGACCTATGGGCCCTTGGTGCTGCTGATATTGCCCTTGCGTTGCTGGATTTCCATATGAAGTCTGGGTCTGCGCTTGCGCCTGTGTATGTGGAACAGGATGACCGTGTTCGAAAGAGTTTTGGTAGTGACCTTGTGGGGCAACATTATTTTGGTGACCTTGACCCTGTTGACCTCCATTCATCTGGTGATTTTGTGGCACAGCTGCGACATTATTTTGGTTACCTTGTTGGTTAAACCCAGGAGCATTAGAATGCTGATTATGACCCTGGTGACCTTGATGACCTCCTTGTTGAGCGTTTGGATGTTGCCAATTGGGTTGAGGCTCTGAGTACTGCCCTTGCAGACCTGGAGCTGGATGGTGCTGTTCTTGAGGTGGGTACCATTGTTGGTGGTGTTGACCTTGACTTTGTTGGTGTTGAGGTTGAGGTGGGGCAACGACATGGCTCTGGTCATAGGGTGCCGTATGTGGTACCTGAGGCTGTGGTTGAACATGTGGATAAGAATTTGCGTGGACTTGTGGTTGTTGTTGTTGAAAATGAGCTTGATTTTCATAGTGATTATCTTTTGGATCTTGTGGAATAGAATTTGGATGATGGTACTGTGGAGGAGGTGGAGCTACATTTGCATAATTAGCATGTGGCACTGGGTCAGGATGGTGACCTTGTGGTTGTGGTACTAGTGGAGCTACTACTGCTACATTGGGGTGATGTGGAACTATCGGACTGGCAGGGTGACCATGATATGCATTTCCTTGAAATTCCTGTGAATGATGCCCTTGACCTTGACCTGGTGGTGGTGGTGGCACTACATGTACATTTGCGGGATGACCATGTGTTTCTTGTGAATGAACAAATGCTTCAGGATGATGAGGATAATGGGTTTGCCCCTGGGGGAAGGAATGCGAATGATGATGATGAGCAAATGCTTCTTGTGAATGATGACCTTGCGTTGGATGAGGTTGATGATGACCATGTGAAGCCGTCGTTGATGGCACTGGCACAGCATTCTGTGGATATACGTAATGAACGTGTGATTCCACAACGGGGCGATGACCTGGTTGTGGGTGAGGATGCCAAGTGGGTTGGATCACGTGATGCTGACCTTGACCTTGAGGAACTGGAGCCTTTTCTGCTGAATGACCTGGATGTTGAGGTTGAGTTGGAGTAGGAGGGTACCAAGATGCTGGAATTCCTAAAGCTGCCGGAATTGACTCAAACCATTCATTCAAATCTGATGGAGGAACATGTTGACCTTCAGAAAGGGGTGGATACCAGGAATGAGGTGCAACGGATGTCGTTTTTGGACTTTCCCATGTATGTGGTGAAAATTTAAAATCCTCTGGAGGTTTTACATACCATGGAGGTGGGGCTGGACTACTAGTGCTATTTTTCCCGTGGACCTTTGTTGTTGTTTTGTCCGTTTTCTCTGGTTTGCTTTCTTTTTCCTTTTCTTTTTCTTCTGATTCCATTTCTGCTGGTTCATCTGTTGGCTTAGCCATTAATTTCTTGACTCCTTCCAACATTGTTTTACTCAGGATTCTTTGAGTAGATTTTGTAACTCCTGGATGTTTTTTGATCATTTCTTCTTCTTGTTGATTCAATTTGATCAAACTCTGAACAATTTCTAATTGAGATTTTGTTAGAGTACGATCCATTAATTTTCTAATGACTCCTAGTTCATTTAGTGTGATTGCTAAGGGACTTAAGGTCGACCCTCCGATTTCGTATCTTGACGAAGGCGTTGTCGTTACTCCTGCTGCTGGTGGCTGCTGTGCTTTAGGTCTTGGAGTCGTTGATTTTGGTCCTCCTTTTGTTTCCTTACTGTTTGATGCTTTGGATTTAGAGCTTTGAGAACCGGTTTTTCTTGGAATTTCAATCGAAAGATTTTTCTTTTCTTCACCAGTAGCAGCAGCAGCCGATGAAGATGTTCGTTTTTCTCCCTTGTTTCTTTTCCCAGCCATTATGATAACATTCATGAGTGGATTCTTCGGAGAAATTACTTTAGGTACGAGGACAGATTCTTCTCCGGATTCAGAAGTCGTGTCATCCAAAGGAGAATATGTCGAATACGAATGTGACCTTGGGGTCGTGGTCCTAGGTTCATATCTCTCTCGTTCTCGTTCTCTGTACAAAGGTTCCCTGGGTCTGGAAGGTCTATTGTTGTAGTAATCACGGTCACGGTCTCGATCGCGTTCACGGTCACGTTCTCGCTCACGTTCACGATTTCTTTCCCATTCACGGTCCCTTTCCCGTTCTCGTTCTCTATAACTTAATCTGGATTGATCAGGACTTGGCGGAGGTGCAGGAGTTGTTGTGGAACTACTCGTTGCAATTCGGACAACAGTACCCTCTGGAAATTGGTCATCGTTAATAATAGCAGCCAAAATTTCCTTCTTTGCCTCAGAATGTAAAGTTTTGAGTGCATCAAGCACAACTTGTTTTTCTAATTTTGGTCGTGGAGTTTTTGGAATTGTGGAATTTGTTGTTGAATTTTTGGATACTGGTGCAGCATATTTGGATTTGTCATCATTTGCTGCTGTTGCCGCAGGTGAAGGTGAAGTAGGAACAGCATTAGCCGCAATGGGTGCAACACGAGTTGAAAAAACTTGATCCTTTGAAAGTGCTTGACTCAATTCAGCAGCATTCATGGGCTCAACTATATTTGCAAAATGCCAACCTTGATTTTTAAAACTGTCCAACTG
>WJEZ01003718.1:0-10258 GCA_009869925.1 Thalassaphorura encarpata | reverse complement strand
GGAAACTTTTGTTTGTATGTGGCTGAGAATTGGGTGGGTTGCGGGGGAGGCTCACTCCTCCTCTTCACGACGTCAAAGAGAGGAGGGAGGGAGAGGGGGCGTGGGCGTCGCCCCGTGAACAAAGCCCCTCCCCCTCTCCTCCTCCCACCCACTCTCACTTCACTCTCAACCCCATTTGTATTCCACAGAGTCAAAGGAGACACAGAATTAGCCATGTCTAATCAATTTCCGTTTGTTAATGATGATATGTGCATTGATGCTCAATGCCGGGTGACAAATATGAAGGCCGAAGGAAGAAGCAAGGGGCAAAGGATGGCGTTTGTTGAGAATGAAAGTTTGGAATGAGAGAGAAGGACAAGTTTTTGGAGTAAAAGTTGAGTTTAGGAATGGATGTAGAAGAGGGAATGGCATGCGCTTGAAACACTTGATCTCCTTTCCTCCGTCCCTAACTCTATTTCTTAGTCTTTCTACTTGTATAAGAAGAAAAAACTTTGTTGGTTAAACCTCAATTTCCTCCTAGCTCTTTGTTTTTGGAAATAAAAAGGTATTCATCCATCCACCAGAGACTCAAGGAAGGAAAAACAATTTCCATCCATTTTATACCATTATCTTTATAGACCACTCATAGCCAAGCCAACCCAAGCCAGCCAACAGCCACACCACATGGCCACACTTGACTCACACATATCCAAACAACCCAAAAGAGTTAAAAAGTGGAGATTAGTTTTGAAGAAGGGGAATGGAGGTTGATTTGGTTGAGGGGACTTATGGCTAATGTAGTTAAAACAACCACAAGGACTTTCTCTGTCATAGCCAAGCCAAGAGAGGACAAGTTTAATGAATCAATTAAAAAATGAGGAGATGGGATGAGAATATAAATTGCTTCCTTCTCATTTTAATTCCACCAGTTTAATTAGTGACAGATATTGAATGAGTTTCTTCTTCCTTTCCCCAAGGGATAACACTCCTTCCATCTCTTCTCTATATAAATACAAACTCATTCCTTCACACCTACCTACCCAACCAAAACTCTTGTTTTGGTTTAACAACATGGTAGACGTGGTGAAAGAAAAGACGTTGTTGAGACTTCCTTACAAGGGAATTTCCCTCCCTGCTCATGACAAGCTAAGTTTGGTCGTCCAATGTCCACCTTCAGCATTGATTCCTTATGGATTTTTGGATTTTGTATATAAAGAAAAAGTTTTTTTTTTGTACGTAGTCCTAGTGTATGGTTTTTGGATTGAATGGGATTTGGTTGAAGTGGGAAGGAGAAAGTGATTGTGTCCATTTTGGAAAGGAAGGGACGAAGGGAGGTTAGGTTAAATGGAGCATTTGAATTGAGATTGATTTGGTGGATTGGATTATAAACAACCCAATTGGGTGGAAACTCTTTTCCTTTCCTTCCCTTCCCTTCTACTCAACCATAGACGACCAAAGGGGAACGTGTGTTTTTGGAATTTAACATGAATTTGAAATTGGTTTTCCCATAGGATTTAATTTGTTTCTCTTTCAACAGAAGAGGGCTAGGGAGAGATCAAGTGGTGAAGATGGACCAGAAGGGAAAACACATTCATCACTTTCACCATCCTCATTTGCCTACTCATCATTCATCAACTACTACACACAACTCATTAGACTAAGTAACATCAGGATGAGAAATGACACCTTGTTTGTACTACTACAGGAGAAAGAGGAAAAAAGAGTTGGCTAACCTTTAGTTTGTGGATGGGGTTTGCCCTGTTGTGGTGTGAAGGACGTTGTAGTTCCACCTCAATACAGTCCAGCACCCTCTCTCGCTCTCCGATCCAACTCAACTGAACCTCCAAATCTCGTTCCAATCCACACAGACTGCTCTCTCCTCCTCCCACAACACTCACTCTATTTATAACACTAATCAATCAAAAGCTCCATCTATATAATAAATCAATCCATACCTATTGCATAGTTGGGAGTATCTTGTATTGATTTGTTCAGCATTTCTTTTGACTCGAAATGTGTCATCTTGGACATATGCTCCAATCAGCCGTTGAGCCAATCCTTGCAAACTCTCAATCTGTCTTCTATATCCTTGTATCTCAATCTATTCATTCAATTTAATTAATAAATGGATTTATAGATGAATAAGTAGATGGGTAAATTACTCGGTAGTCTTTGAGTTGAATGTCGTTGAGGTTGTGGTTGTCTAGAGTTGTTTCCATATGGCCAAGCCATGCATCTACTTCTTTGTATTGACTAAAATAGAAAAAGATTTTTAAATTTTGTCCAAAGAATTTTTTGAGACGTTGAGGGTTTGACTTACGAGTCCCAATGAGCCGAGTCTCCCAGACATGTTTCCAATTCACTTTTTCTCTTCACAACTGCCTCATTCGTCTCACTCCAATGCTCTCTCAATTTACTCACTACAATTCATTCATTTTTATTTAATTTCCACCCATGGTCACAGATTCATTTTAAATCTGATCCAAAAGAAAGGAGAAAAGTGAAAGGGCATTTGTTCCTCAGTTGTCTCCAAAGTGAAAGTGAGAAGAAAAAGTTTTCTTTTGTCCAAAAAGAAAAGAGAAAGGGATTCTATTGTTTTATTCACCCGTCCCGTGGACCTACAATTTATTTTTCTTTCCCCATAGCAGTCCTAGTGGAAGACATTTCCAATAATTGGGCATCTTTCCATTTCTCACACCCTTCCCCTATACTTTTTCTTTTCTCTCTCTGATTTTGATCCTCCTGCATCAGCAGACCACCACCACAAATGACACACGTCTCTTCATATTTTGGAAAGGAAATGAAAAAGGGAGCAACAAAAACTCATTTCCTCCTTTTCTCTCGTATGTTTTGTATATTTAATGGATAGAAGAAAGATGAAGTAAAGGGTAGATGACCCCTTGTCCATGGATTGAGGCATAAGGGTAAAAGACTAACCTTTGACATGTAGATTGTGTCTGGTTGATTCTGACTTGAGATTTTCTGCCGTCAACATCAACTCGTCCAACTGAGGCTTCTTCAACTCCAACTCTCGCAACACAATCTACAAATACAATCCCCCATTTACTCATGGATTTTTACAACATTTGGTTTTATGCCCACTTGAATTCTAGCCACGTTTCCCTTTCTTTTCCCCTGGGGTAAGTTGAGAATGGAGATGAGGAATCAGATTAGCATATCCACACATGCCTTGTCGTACAACCAAAAAAAATATTGGGAAACAACTCATTCATCAATCCATTCAAACCACTCATTAGTCTTTCTTTAAACAAAAAGAAATACAAAGTGAACTTTGTCACGCAGAGTGCACAAGTCACAAGGGAACCCTTTTGCCCGATAACAGATCTATGGCACACACGTTTTTTATTATATTGATTTAGGTCCCCGATCAAGCATCAACAGTGGTAAAATTCATTTGCCCAAATCATAATTTATTTTTGAAAAACAATTCCACCTTCAAAAGGTAATTTTTCACGGGTTAAACTAAAGATTCAATCGATTCGATTCAATTTTAAATCGATTTTTCAATTCTAGAAAAATAACACAATGAACTAATCAGCTTTAGTAAATTCGGATATTTTCCTATACCCTGCTTCTAGATGAAAAAAGCCTCAAAATACGAAATGAAAAAATCAACATGGGATTCAAGCCATGGAAAATAAACTTTTCAAGTTGACCATTTGAAAAGTTTAGATCAAAATTTTTAAAAAAATGGTGGTTCCAGAAATTATAATTTATGCATAAGAATTTTATCATGTTTGGTTTTGGGCAGCAGTATAATAAAATACGTGAGGGCCGGACGTTGTTTTTAATGCAAATGATATTCCCTTGTGAGCCTAGACAGGGAAAAGTTGAGAGTGAAAAGTGTTGATGAATATGAATTTTGTTAGAGAGATGGACTCTTCATTCATGATGTCCACTTGTGTCTGAGGCCAAACCAAAAGCCAACTATTGATTTTTCTTCCCTTTCTCTCTATTGTTGTCCAATTCCTTCACTTTCTTTCCTTAGAGACTTATAGGGATATACTAATAGCCTTAACTAAACTTTGTTAAACTAAGCAAAGACAAGAAGACTAGTTTGTGTTGAATTTAAATCAACTCATTTTGGATATTAAATAACTAAACCTCATCAATCATTCCAAACTTTTTTATATGGGAAGGGAAAGAGTGGTAAGTGTGATGAAGGGATTTGGTTTCTAAGCACGTGAGCCAAACAGATCCCTCTCATAACTCAACCCACCACTTCCTTCTATACTTGCCCAAATGATGACCATATCCTTTCCTTTCACGACCAATTCTCTATCAAAATGGATTCACCCCATATATGAAACCAAATACAAAACTATTCCTTATATGCTAAACTAACCTATCAAAATGAAAAAGACGGATTTACCTTTTGTTTGTCGAGCACATTTCTGATGTCATCTACATCCCCAACTACCACGGTTTGTTGTTTGAGGGATTTTAAGTTGAGCGTCATTGAGTCAACTTGGCTGAGGGCCTCACTTTCCCTTACCCCAGGGGGACAAGAACCAACTCTCAACGCATCCTCCTTCTGAGTCCACAACAACAATTTTTCCCCTTCTCCAACTAAAACAAATCAAAATTAAATTAGATTCTTCAAAATGTGAAGGAATTTTTCTAATGAGAAGCAAAACTCCTTCTGTGTATATACGAAGTAGAAGAAAGAAAAAAGAAAGTAGTGATTTGATGTCTAATGGTTGTGAGTGAAAGTGATTAAAGGAAAGAAGGGACCACATTCCTTTCCCCTCTCTCCTACTCATAATCATCAAAATAAAAATATTCACCTCACCTCCTTTTCTTTTATTAACTTGACTGGAGGGAAAGGCACTACTCAACTGAACTACTATGTGAATTCCCACTCTTTTTTCTTTATTGACATGTAGTGAGTGAGTGAGGGTGGATATGTGTATGATATGTGATGAAGAGTTGAATATGAATTAAGACTAAAAGAGTGATTGTTGATAGAGAAAGAAGAAGCGGTGGAAAGAGAAGAAGAAGAAGAAGCGGGTACGGGTAGATGTGTGGATCAATAATACAACCCGGCACAAGCGCATCCACCAAAAACCCATACACAAATTACCCGTACACATACTCCCTTTCCAACGTTTACTATTCCTCTTTCCTTTCCAAATTTCAAAACCAATCTCTCTTATCCACAAAAATATATACACAATTACTCTCCTCAACTATGAAACACAAAATTTATCTCATTAAATTTGATTTGATTATTATGGGAAAAAGTGAGGAAATGTAGATATGGGGCAAGTTGAGATGAGGTCAATACCCTCATCACATAGCCAAGCCTATGCATAGCATAAGGAAAAAGAGAAAGTGAAATGGCCTTAGGGAAAGGCAAGACCCATGCCAAGAAGAATGTGGTTGAAACAAAGAAAAGTCCTTGCTTAAATCCCTTTTGAAATAAGATTAAAAGACGCGTGGGGTTACCTGTGATGGACTCTGATTGTGGTTGAGTTGTTGAGGTGAGATCAAAGAATTTTTTGTCAGAGGCAGGAGTGAGTAGGTGAATTTCTCCTCTGGATTTGACATACAACCAATCCTCCTTCAACTCACGAATCTTCTCCTACACAACAAACAACATTTTGAATTCTTTGTCATTTATTTAGCCCAAAGGGAGAAAAAGAACTGACCACCATGTGTGGTGCCATGAATTGGTCATTCACTTCACACTCTTTCTCCAAATTCATGTAGTTACGAACCACATCCAGGACTTCTCCTCCTTTGTCCTCCACACGAATCTATGTTCAATCAATACACTATCTTAATTCCTCACCCAAAGACAAATGACCCAACTGAACTGACCATAATGTTTTGGATCGTAGCTGCTCTTTCAGATGGAGATCGATGTTTGGCCGTTGCAACCTGTGCTCTCACCTAAATAAAAATTTAACCAATCAATACCTTATTTTTATTATAAATTATGCCATGCCAAACCTCCAAAACCCATGAAGTGGTTAGATCCAATTGAGACGTCAATTTTCTCAAACTCATCAATTTACTCTCAACCAATTTTCTCCTCAATGGTAATTCAATTTCCAACTAAAACAAACCAAATCATTTAGGTTTAATTTAATTTTAGTTTAGTTTAATTTAATGCTTTACTTTTTTGATTTGTTGATTGAATTCTTCCAATTCCTCTTCAGTGACATAATGTCTTTTGCTCAATCTCAATTTTTCCAACTCTGGTCTTTTTCCTCCACTCTCATGCTCAAGGCTCTGTGAGTCAAAAAACAAATCAATTAATCCATCCAATTGATATGAGATGATATTTGTATTTATACTTTTAGATTTGAGAGTGATTGTTTGAGTCCATTTTCATCAGATATTTTGAGAGGGGCATGAAGAGCATCTGTGGCTCTTTGGATCCAATCTCTCAACACTACGTGTGGCTCCCACCATTTAGACAACAACAAACGACGAGCTCCTCCTTCTCCATACAATCTATCCTCCATCAAACAAATTAAATTCACTTTTCAAAATTAAAAAATATTGGTTTAACTACCTGTCTCTCCTGATGGTCATTTCTGCTAATAGATTTCTCCATCTGTAGCCAATGGCTTCTATTTTTCTTGCAGAGTCATCATAGGCTGGACTCATTCTGGATTTTTTAGACATGAGGAGCATGACAGATCTATGTCTTTTGGAAATCCTTCCTTCCATTTCTTTTAGTTTTCCCTTTGCCTCTTCTCCCCCTTCCCCTTCAATCACCCCTGACCTCCATTCCTTCATCATCCCTTCAATCTCTTCTAGCCAAACTTCCAAATCCAAAATATCCCCACCCTCACCCCCTGACCCTTGACCTCCCACCTTGGGTTGTGGGGATGGGGATGGACTTTTGGATGGAGAACGAAGAACCAACTGATTCACAGTCATCCAACAAGTGGCCCATTCATCCAACAGCTTCCCAATCACCCTTTGACCTTGAGTCCCTTCCCCCTCTGACCCTTGACCTTGACCTTGAGTCAACAAATCCTCCATTTCTTGAATTTTCCCACTCAATTTTTCTAATTCTTCTTTGACCACATCTGGATCTTCTGCTGAAGCCAAAGAACGAGAAATGGTTGCAACTTGTTCTCTCAACCGATTGACCTTTGTGACCAGCTCTGGAGTCCAAATTGTTTTTGGGGATGTAGTTGGCGTTGGAGTTGGTTGAGGAGAAGTTTGTGTTTCAACTGCATTTGCATTGCAACTTGTTCTCTCAACCGATTGACCTTTGTGACCAGCTCTGGAGTCCAAATTGTTTTTGGGGATGTAGTTGGCGTTGGAGTTGGTTGAGGAGAAGTTTGTGTTTCAACCGCATTTGCACTTGCAGCCACAACTGGAATTGGTTTCGGAATTTTTGACTTGTCTTTCCCTGACTTTTTTTTATCCATTTGACCTTGACTTTGTGTTATTTTGGCCCATTTGTTGTTGAGACTTGAAATGTCTGGAGGAGTGACTCCTCTCTTTCGCAATTCTTCAACTTTTTTCTTCAATGCCTCAAATTCAACATTTTTCTTAGGGTATTCAGCCATCAAATGTTTTTTGTCTGAGTCTGTTGTATTTGTTAGCCAATGTTCCAACTGACCAATCATTCCTTCACATTCCAATTTCATCGTCTCCAGTCTCAATGCTCCCAATCGTTGTCCCTTTTAATTATTTTATTATAATTAATACTAATTAAATATAAAATATAATTAAGTACATACTTCTGCCCTTGTTTTGAGAGTGAGCCAATCAGAGCGAAGGAGGTCAAGTGCAGCTCGGAGTTGATTTGCTTTGGGAATGTCTGTTTTTGATATTTTGAACACGAGTGAGTCTCCTTTGCTAATGGTCAGCGCCACTTCTGGCTCAACTGCTCTCAGCTCTTCTTCCAACTCATCAATTCTTTTCCGTGGATCTCCTCCTTCTTCAATTTCTTCTAGCCTTTCCCCCATTCTTCCCATTGTCTCACAAATGCGCTGACCTTCACCCTCAAATCCAACCCATTCGTTATCCTTCCCCCCGTCTGGGGTTGAGGGGAAATCCAAAGAAAATGAACTCACTTCCCTCTTTTTCTTTTTTTCAACTGGAATCCTCACTTCTTTCCTCTCTTCTTTCAACTCATCTCCAATAATATCCTAACAACAATACACAACAATTAATTCTCATCTTACCCCAACCATCAACACACAAAACACAATTAATTAATTCTAATTAATACATTGCTAAGCATGCAGAATGGAGTATGATGATAAAACATGAAAAGCAATGGGAAAGAGAAGGATGCAAAGAAAAGACAAAAGTACTTTTGAAGAAGATTTTCGTCTCCCGTTGGACGTTGACCCTTTGACTTGGAGTTGACCTTGACCTTGGGGTTGACCTTGACCTTGCGGAATGGGTATTTTGAGCAAAGCGACTTTTTCCTTGGCAGCTAGGGTAGAGCTGAGTTTTGGTTCCATTCTCAGAATTCCTTGGATGATTTCGTTTGATTTGATTTCAACTATTTTGATATTTCCCTCTTTGGATGAATCTCTTCTCCGCCCACCTACGCCAAGCCCAACATCTGCTACCCCAAAGCCCAAGCTACCCCTTTTAGCCCCAGCCCCAACACCAGTAGCACTAGCTGTAGCTGAAGAAGAATTTGACCTTGACCTTACCCCTCGGAGTGGTTTTGGGGGAGGAGGAGGAATGTTGGTGGGTGGATCCGAATGAGAAGACGAGTGAAGAGGAACAACGGTTGAAGGGTCAGAGGTCGTGGCTGTTTCCTCTTCCTCAGAGGTCAGTTCAACCACCTCTTCTGACACGATTGGCTCATGACCACCACTTCTACTCACAACAACAGACACTTCGGGCACATTCTCAATCGAATATGACTTTCCTTTAGATGCAAATGCTCCTCGTTTGTCTGCCCCTTGGGGTAAAGGAACTTGAACGTCAATCTCCATTTCTTCTTCCATGTCAAAACTTCCTTCTTCATGGATCGTCACAATATCTGCCCTTGTCTCTCCTTCCTCTTCTTCTTCTTCGTCTTCAAAATCAAATGCAGGATTACATATCCCTATACCTCCCCCATCTCCTCCTCCTCTTTCCCCAGGGGGATGAGCTCTTGTGGAAGACAATGACGTTGAAATGTTGTCCATCGTCCCCTCTTCTCCATCTTCATCCATCACAATGCACGAACTCAAATTCTAACCACCCATCAGCCCATCAATTAACATAAATTACATCAATTAAGGATTAATGAGTACGATACAATTGCGATTCGTGCGAACAGCTATGCATGCATGCATAGACTAATACCAATGACCTTTGACCTTTTGAATGAAATAAAACAAGAGCGTTGGTATCTTACATGTAGTTGATTTCCAATGGACTCTAGTCGATGAGTTAATTTTTGAAGAGTGAGGTTTTCAGGGTTTTGGCAGCTGAAGGGGTCACCCCTTGACACGATCAGGTCAATCGTCTCATCTCTCAATGCATCCAATCGATCACTCCTTTCCGTCAAATCCTCATTCAATGCCTAATTCATTCATTCAATATTAATTAATTCATACTAATTAATTAATGAAATGAATAGAAATATACCTGTAGTTCTAATATTTGGTCATCATTGAATAGAATAGCTTCTGAAGTGATTTTGTTGAGAAAACTCTCTGCCTTTGCCAACCATTCTTCTAATTCTCCAACTACAGACTCTTGTCTTTGCTCCAATTCAGGAAGACTCACCCCAATCAAATTTTCTTCATGTTTTTTGACCAGAGCTTGACTCGTAATGTCCCATTTGGCCAAAATCAATGCTCTTCTCTCCTTCAACCCATCCAACAACACGGGGTCAACCAAACAAAGAAAATTCTCGTAGTTCTTGTCAAATTCTTCAATTATTTTCCTCCAACGAGGCAACTCTTCAGTCCTCCCCTGAAATACATACCAACCACAATTAATTTAATTTAATTATTTAATTAATTAACTAATCAAATTAATTGTAGATTGTATAGTGCTTTTGCGCATGCATTGGGTGGGTTACGACCAACAAAACTTACCACATCCACCAAAATTTCTCCTTTGGAATTCGCAATGCAATCAGATTAAACAATTCATTTTATAATTTATTATTTTAATTAAGGTTTTCGATATGAGATGAGTGAGGAAATGAGCGAATTACCCTTAGGAAATCCAATTCTGAGTTTTTGTCAGAGAATTGACCTTGGAGTTGAGTTTGTGATTCTTGGAGCCAAAGTTCAAGGGAAGACATTTGTTCATTCATCTGAGTACTCAC
>WJEZ01003717.1:0-10258 GCA_009869925.1 Thalassaphorura encarpata | reverse complement strand
CACACACCGGGTTGCATTTTTGCTACACAATACGGCAAAAACGAATTTGCTTTATATGTATGGGTCTAAAACTCATCAAAATTCTCTGCAGAAAAATTAGAATGTAAATTAATCAGTAAAATTTTTTACTTTCCGAAAATTCATTGTCATTTAAAAAATCTTACTGAAAAGGACGTCTGACCCTGTTAATTTATGATTTCGCCTATTACCCCCAGCATTTTTGATATAAACAGCAAAAATGCTCAATCCGAGATTCACCCAGTCTCGAGTTTTTATAAAAGCTACACAGTCTGTACAACTGTCCAATTTTCAACTTGGATTTCTAAAATTAAATTTGTCCATAAAATTGAAACTTCATTTCAAACAACTTGTCATCTGAAGTGTAGTAGGCAAAAATATGGCAGAATTTGAAAACTACATACTGGTATGAGCATGAAGCATTACAAATGTGCATTGCTTCAGTTGCGACGGTTAAATGATGATTGAATACAAGAAGCACCACCGAATTATCACAATACCGGCTATCGGACTTTAGTTATAAAACATTATGTCCGTCTAGTCTAGATGATACACTGCAAACTGCATTGCATTTACATCCAGCTTCCGTACCATGTGTACTATTTCATCCAGGTGTAAATTTTGTCTGCTTAATAAAATTGGCTTAATTTTTTTACATGCAATTTTCTACTGCTATCTCTAATTCATACATTCAATCCATGCGTAACATTGCGTCAGACATACAGAAGGATTTGTATTGTTTGCATATGCATTTAATACTGACGGTTGTGTTTAAACACATATTTATCAACCTCAGCTCCTGTCCTAAACCCTGGCACTACTACTACAACTGATTTTATTCTAATTCACTGCTTGCTACTGGAGCTGGAACCCACAAACATTCAGGTTCAGAAGATTCTATCATTGTAAACCACAAGGAATGCATTCCAGCGCAGTGGATAGCTAAGGTTAAAGCTACTGCCGGTATCAACAGTAATACTAATTCCATGTTTAAAAAATTAGACCAACATTTGGGATCCTCTCCTCATAGTGTGTGTTACAACTTGAACTCTGCTGCATCCTGCCTTGCCTTGGTGTTGAAAGACTTAATCAAATAAATTAATGTCCCCTTTCCTTTCCTTTGCGGTTTATGCCTCGAGTATTTGTCAGTCATTCTCATTTTGATCCATTCAGTTGGTCAGTCAGTGTAGAAGTGGTCAAGTCACCGGCCGGACGGCAGTTGAGATTTGCCAGCCACATAGTATATATATGGATTTTTTTATTTTAAAAGTTTCTGAAAGTCACAGCCAATAGTAAACTTGAGCAGTTTTAATAAATTCTCAAAAGAATAACTTGTGTCATGTGGGAACATTGTTCATTCTCATTCTGATCCATTCAGTTGGTCAGTCAGTGTAGAAGTGGTCAAGTCACCGGCCGGACGGCGGTTGAGAATTGAGATTCCTGCCACATACATACATGGCTTTTTTTATTTTAAAAGTTTCTGAAAGTCACAGCCAATAGTAAACTTGAGCAGTTTTAATAAATTCTCAAAAGAATAACTTGTGTCATGTGGGAACATTGTTGAATCTGGCTGGAATTTAGATTAGAAGAATTGGAATTGAGTGACAAGTGAGTGAATACACAAGACCAATACAAATACTACCAGATCCCATCATAACCCTTTTTTCTTGTAAAGGAAGCTCGTTTCACCCTCATAGCATAAATTGTGCTCCACTTCCTTCCACTTGATAAATATTTTCTAATGTAATCTTAACTACCGTAAATACTACATAAAAGACTCCAGCAAAGCATTTCAAGTGTAACTAATTGCTCCTTCTCTCAATTAGTAAACTAAACATTTCTTTCCACATCCTTCGTTCGCCTTTATGGGAAAATTGAGTCAGATTTTGACAAACGGAACGAACGTTAATAGTTAGAATTACATCTAAACTAATATTCAAATCGTCCTTCCAGTGGAAAGTTTCAAGGCTCTCTTTATTTGTATTTTTAGGGAGATACAAGGCTTTGACTCATAACATAAACACAAACAGAAACTGATAAACAATAATCCTGACCCGACTCAGTGAAAACTTACAGGACACGGGTAAATCAACAACAACCGATCGGAACAGAAGAATAAAAAAAATTCATCAAAAGTCGTAAGTTATTTTCCATTCCTCTCCCACGATTGAATCTGAATGCGCATTGTCTTTTTTTTGCTTACATGAGACAATGCAAGTTGGTTCATTTCAGAGTTCAACGAATAAATCAGCAACACGCTTTGCCCTACTGCTGCTGAGTAGGCACACTACTAATGCTGTGCTAAGGTTCAAATCTAGATATTTGGCGATCATAAAAAATTAGAGTGCCGATTGTGTAGGAAAGAAACAAGTCTTGTTATTTTTAGAACTCATAATAAAACCCGAATATCCCACAACACATTAAGATTCACACTACAAGTACAAGGCTGTGTAGTACTATAAAATCCGTAACACGTTTCCTTTTTCCAGACAGATAGATACAGATCCAAGTGCAGAGCAGGTCAAACACGCGTGTAAATTCTTCCCCGGTCTCTCATCTCATTTCACTCGTCTCGAGTTTATTTTTATTTGAATACAAGAAAATAACGAGACATTTTAATTCAAAAATCCAATGACTTGAATTTCGGGCAAATTTACATACAAAAAAGACACGACCGGTTCTCTTAATAATCCAGACACATTTTGTTTTTGCACGGTCGAGTAAACACAGACGTGCAAAAAATAAATGTAACAAAATGATTCACACTACAAGTACAAGGCTGTAGTATTATAAAATCCGTAACACGTTTCCTTTTTCCAGACAGATAGATACAGATCCAAGTACAGAGCAGGTCAAACACGCGTGTAAATTCTTTCCCGGTCTCTCATCTCAGTTGAGTTCATTTTATTTAAATACAAAAAAATAACGAGACATTTTAATTCAAAAATCCAATGACTTGAATTTCGGCCAAATTTACATACAAAAAAGACACGACCGGTTCTCTTAATAATCCAGACACATTTTGTTTTTGCACGGTCGAGTAAACACAGACGTGCAAAAAATAAATGTAACAAAAAGGTGTAGTTTAACACTTGCTAGCCCTCGTGGTCATATTATTGTTTATCACACACACACATGTAATTTAACCAAAACCCTTCACGCCTGGTAAACTCCGAGTCCTTGTGGTCTAGTGTGATGCGTGAGAAAAAGAAGGATACCCGAAATTACACACTTCCTGAGCACAAAAGCCCTCCAGCCAAAATGAATGGGATAAAAGCAGCCGTAAAATAACAATAGAGCTTTAAAACATTACGCAAAAACTAAGCACTAGGACGAGTTCTCAAATTAAGTAAACTCTAAATTTTTCCTTTCAGTTTAAAATGCGGAGCAAAGGAAGCAAGAACAGTGAATTTTCGGGGGATAAATCCCCAGAAGCTCAGCCGATGAGTGATACTGGCCAAGTGGTAAAAATTTATTAAAATTTCAAATTATTTGTTCTATATTTTAGCATCAGCCATGCCAGCAAAAATTAATTTAGCCAATTACATTAAATTTTGTCAATATAGGAAAGCGGCGGAGTTCACATGAAAAAAGCCCTAGGGTTAGTTTGATGGATCAGCTATCATTGTTGGAGTGATTATTGGAGCTGGTATCTTCGTTTCACCCAAAGGCGTTCTTCTTCATGCCGGATCCACTGGCTTTGCTCTTATCGTATGGGTATGCTCGGGATTATTATCTCTCGTTGGAGCACTGTGCTATGCTGAATTGGGTAAGAAAATGGAAAAGTTGATGGAATTTAACATGACTATCTTACGTATTACTAGCTTGGAGATTCTATTTGGATAATGAGTCTAAGGTTTAAGATAGGTTAAAATAAGATTAGCTTAGCTTGGCTTAATGACTCAATTCATTTCCCTTTGAAATTAAAAGTTAAAAAATATTAGTACTGCATAGACACATTAGCTTCAGTGAATTTCTCTGGTCTTGAAATGAATGACAGATTGAACTTAAATGCAACAGAAAGTTAAATTGACCTCTTGACCTCAATTATGTCAGAAAAGCACCCTTGATGTGTACTTTTAGACACAGTTATCGGAAGGAAGTGTAATTTTGATAATATTAAGATAGTACGGGTCATCGTCTTGTACGTTCCCAGTCCGAAGAGTTAAGAAAATTCCATTCATGGAAAGAGTGCAGGATAAACATAATCATTTGGAGGCACGTTTTCCCATAAAATTTAATTGTCGTCTGGCACTGATTATGGAATTTTTTACTTCTTCAACAAATATCTAAATAGCTGATTTAATTGCTTAGACCTGTCACTTTGACTGAACCTGTCAATCAAATCTCGTCAACCACTGGAATTCCAATTCATGCATTTAGTAAAATTATGATTCGCTGATTTTTCATGTTTTGCATTTATTTTGTAGGAACCATGATTCCAAAGTCCGGCGGAGACTACGCTTATATTTTAGCATCACTGGGACCTCTTCCAGCATTCCTCTTTTTATGGTCAGCGCTCATCATTTTAATTCCAACTGGAAATGCAATTTTAGGATTGACATTTTCATTTTATATTCTTCAACCCATGTGGCCAGAGTGTGATCCACCAGATTTAGCTGTCAGGTTATTGAGTGCTGTAGTAATTGGTGAGCCAAATCATCAATCTTCCATGCAACAGCAGCTTTAATCAAAATTGGATAAAAAATTTGCTTTTCTTTTCTTTAGCTCTTCTCACTGCTGTCAATTGTTACAATGTAAAATGGTCGACGAGGCTTCAAGATGGGTTTACGGCCATGAAGCTTTTGGCCCTTGTGATTATCATAATAGCTGGCGTTGTAGTACTTTGCATGGGAGATTTTAGCAATATTCACACTCCGTTTGAAGACACAACTTCTGATCCACAGAGAATTGCCCTTGCCTTTTATTCTGGGCTGTTTTCTTATGCTGGCTGGTGAGACAAGACAGGAACTGATATTCCAGCCCTACTCAATTTATTTATACGTATCATTTTGATTTTTTAGGAATTACTTAAATTTTGTCACAGAGGAGCTCAAAGAACCTTTCAGGTTAGGACCAGCCACCGAATTAATTAATTAATTAATTTAATTTAATTTTTCTCAAGTTAAATTTTGTGTTCAGGAATCTGCCTCGTGCTATTTGGATCTCTTTGCCTCTTGTAACGCTTGTGTATACCTTGGCAAATTTGTCGTATTTTGTTGTCTTAAGTAAACCAGAATTACTTGCATCAAATGCTGTAGCTGTGGTACGTACGATATGAGAAAAGTAGCTACGAGCTCGTATTAGTAGCTAGTATTAGTAGCTCGTATTGAACCAATCAAATGAGAATGTTTAATATATTTTGAACAAAAATAGTCATTTGGTGACCGCTTACTCGGAGTCATGTCTTGGATAATGCCTTTCTTTGTTGCTTGCTCAACTTTTGGAGCCTTGAATGGTGCCATTTTTGCTCCATCACGTCTTGTCTTTGTCGGAGCTCGAGAAGGACATTTACCCAAAGCCTTGGCCGTCATCAATGTCGATACTTTTACACCCATTCCGGCCTTGATATTTTTGGTAATTACACATATTCATTAGAAACTAATACGACGAGTTTATAACAATGATGTTCTATTTAGGGCGTTTTATCAATTTTTATGCTGACAATCAAAGATGTCTACGTTTTAATTAATTACATGGGCTTCATGGAAACTCTTGGCTGGACGTCATCCGTGATTGGCCTTTTGTTCCTCAGATGGAAGCAGCCAAAAGCTCATAGGCCGATTAAGGTACATAATATTCTCACTACTCGAGTCTTACATCCAACAGGTCAAATTAAATTATCAGCTGAGCTCAACGTGCAAAGTATTTTGTCCAGACTTTCTAAGAACTATTCTTATGAATTGCGCCGGATGGTTGACTGCGGTTTTTTAATCTGTCTGCTTTACTTTTGTATTTGTCCGAATTAATTAGATCCTATTAAAGTGTCGGGAACCTCTGTCATCAGACTGATAGCAATTTTACACGTGCTTTAACGTCGGAATTAAACATGGCTTAGTATTTTACGATGGTAGTATTTCATTCAGATGGTTAATTTATTTTTTATCACTCCAGGTCAGCATCATCTTACCCATCGTGTTCTTGATCATGTGTTTGTTTCTCCTGACTGTCCCTGTCTTTTTGGCCCCTGCATCAGAATGTGCGATTATCCCTGGCCGTGATTGCTTCTGGAATCCCAGTCTACTTTATTTTTGTCTGGTGGGAAAATAAGCCTCAATGGCTTAAAAGACTCGCAGGTCAGTTTAATTTTTAATTCTTTTACCACTTTGAATGGAAAGGATTTATAGGGATTAGTCCAAATTAGCATATTAATTTCATTTGTTTTTGTCCTTCTTTTCGTAATCCATCGCGTATCGACAGTAGAAGATTTAATTAATTGCAAAATTAAGCTTGTTGTGCTACTACGTGCTTTTTTAATTCCATTCACTCTGACAGGTGGTGGGTTAATGCCTAAAAAATGTCACGAGTGACGGCTAACATTTAAATTCTATTGTGCAATATATGCGTAGACCGGAGACTGACTTTGATTGTACATATTTGTTGACAATACGCTTAAGCCGTGCTTTGTCTTTGTATTGTCTAATGTCCTAATCGTAACAATTTTGTCCATACTCAGCTCTAGGTGCCGGAAAATCGGGTACTTCCGTAAGCCCAGATGAGGAGGAACCACTCTTAGGCACTGCCATTGCTAACCCAAAAATCTTAAACGTCATTGAGACAAGCGACGTCGATAGGACTGACGATTTTGAGCAGTAGTTACTTTTAATGTGGTCGTGGTCGTGGCGGTGCTTCTGTAAAAATTAGTGTGCTTCTCTGTGTAAATTTTATTCTATGACTGACTTATCCTCTGTGCTATACTGTAGATATTTGACAACTGATCTAACAGGTTGAACACATGCTTGGTTCTGATTTGCAGTAATTGATTCAATTTTATCTATGTAACTACAAGTGTAAAGTTGTGTCTGACAATCTCTGTCTAGTCAAATTTTAACCACTTTATGTACATTATCTTTTAACTTGCTTGCTGACTTAACTTCCTGATCTTTTTATTAACCTCTACCTTGTAATGTACTTTAATCAATACCTTTAATTTATTATTAATCCAAAAACACGAGAAGGAGAGTTATAAACTCTAAATTAGAATTCAATGTAAAAATAAAATAATATCTGAAACTTAAATTGGTCTTTCTGTGTTGTTTTGTGGCGTGTCGTTTTGCTTGCCTTTTCCCTTCACATCTAAATTAATAGATAATTTAATTTTTAGTTAGTCATACTATGCGTAAATCAATTATTTGCATGCAGCATGAATAATGTTATTTTTGAAATAATTCTTTTACAGGCAAAGTGGACCACACAAGTGCAATATTCTTCAAAGGAACTTTGGATGCAGATGGAATGGCAGACTGATAGACTGCATGTGTCAAGCATTTTTAAGTTCACAATCCAATTTTAACATATTTTAGTTAGGGTTAGTTAGGCCATTATCACAATTCATCTGAGGCATACATTTTATATTGGATCATCTGATCCGGTGTGCAAGGTGCTTCTGTTAAAGTAATTTGTTAAAGAATACAGTAATCAAATCTTGAGAATGCGCATGAATGATATTATCCTTAGAACCCGACGGAGTGATGGTTGGAACAGGATTTTAAAAATTTATCTCATTTTACATAATACTTATTTTAAGTTTTTAATGCTGTGTGAATGTCTGCTACTATACTAATTCCAAGAGCAGCTGCGTGATTATAATAAATAACATAATAATATTTACTCCGTCCAACACTGTGCTTAGGGATTGCAAAAATTATAATTTTGGAATAATGTTGTAACAATCGTACTTCAAAAGCATCGTAATTCGACCACTTCACAAGTAAAATTTCTACGCAGGAGTAGAGTACCATTCCAAGGTAAGACAAGATATGAGCGGAATATTCAGCGTCGGTTCGGTATAATTTCCATCAGAATCTTCGTAAATATGGCACGTAAATTCAATACAAGAAGAAATAGACACGAGAGTCAATTAAGGAAGATGAATATCATGGAAGTAAATACGCTACTCTCAATTTCAAATGATCAATTTCAAATTGACCATCTTTATTTGCAATCAAGCCACATAAACTCTCAGACACTACGTAGCGAAAAGCCCATTAATCGACATACAGTAATAATGAATGTAAACAGACAGGTTGAGAGTTGAACTAGTTCGGACTGAACAGTTCAAATACAAAAATTCAAATAAAGTACAGTTACAACAAAAATTAGTGCAAATACCAACTCACACAAATTAGACGCTTCTATTTATTAATTTACTTTTACATATAATAAGTTGATGGTAAAACAAGAATTTTATTCCAGCATAGAAAGACCCTTCATTTTCATAACTTAGGGCTCATTGTCTAATTCTTCCTCCTCGCAAGATTAAGAGATCATTAAATCTCTTCAACCTAAGGTTAAGGTCATCTGACATGAAATATATACATAAATGAACTCCAATCCTAATGAGCCTTTTCAATATAAAAAAGTATCTGAATAAAAACCTTAGCCATGATTTAACAAGTTTCCGCGCTTCGATAATAAAACAAATGAGTGCAAATCCTAACCCACATAAATAAACAACAAATAATGTAACTATTGTTGAGTTCATTGAGGTCGGAGTGAATGAATTTCCAGTTTGATCATTTGACAATTTAATTTCCAATTTTAGTACATCAGCCCAACCTTGCGGAAAATGAATTTTCCAATATTTTTTCCAAATTTGATAAATTCCTCCTTGCATTATGAATTGCATCCTCTGATATAAATATTCACGATTCCAATCTGTAAACTTGAACAAGAGAGGATATTCAAACATTGTTTCGTGTGCTTTTGTGAATTGAATCAACTTGTCTTTATACTTTGTATACGCAATAAACGAGTCCAAATCATGATTTTCACTAATTAATCCTTTTCTAAAACATGTACCATTTACAATTGTTTGATATACATTTGTTAATTCTGTATAATTCTCGGATTCTATACTACCATCTAGTACGCAAGTACTGAAAGGTGAAAACAGAGATGTGTTCTTTACATCAATGATAAGTACTTCATTTAATTTTTCAGATTCTGTTAATTTAAGTTTTTGTTCTAAATTAACTCCTTTTATGCACCACGGAGTGCCCTCGCACATATGAGGATTATATGACTTAATACAACCTCCCGAATCCTCAAACTTGGGCTTACAATCGGAAATTTGAGTGGTGGACCATGAATCTACATTTTGATAATGCCCGTCTTCAATTATTTTCTTCATAAACCTGACCGAAGAATACATTCTGAACGAGTCAACTTGTGCAAATTTCGTATATTGTTTTTCAATGAGCGATGGGGCAAGAAGGTCAACAACAAAATAATTTTTATAATTTGTAGTAATGAAAAATGCTCCGATTCCCCATAATCCAATAACTAATCTGAAAATTAATTTTGAACTAGGATTACTCCTGATTTCAATAGATGCATCGTGACCTGTTTCCAAAAGATGACCAATTGTTACAACTAATATATTGTATACAAAGTTACGCATGTTAGCAGCACGCTCACGTGTCTTCAAAAAATAATAAATCATACTAAACATGAGGATTATTATGGCGATGAATAAAACTAGTATGAGCCACAATCCATAGGAAAATGGTTGCAAATAATGGTCATATGTAAGGGTCAAATTAGTATAAGCACAGGTAGCAAAATTCCAACTTGCGCTGCCAACTGGTATCACAAGAATACCGCTAGTTGAAGGTTCAACAAACAAGTCACTGTAATATATAAAATCGTCTAACTCATAATAATCGCTTTCCTGTTTTCTATCGTCATCCAGACTCCCATAAACCACTATATCTTCAAATATTATGAGTTTAATAGCCCAATTAAAATTCGACGGCTCGAAGTGGGTGAGTTTGAATGGATTTTTTACCAATTTCTTCAAATGAGTAATAAGATTGATTGCATCTTCAGAATTTGGTTCATTATAAACTTTTGCTTTCTTCAATGCGTGAGTCATTGCTGCTTCCAAATCACTACGTCTGATCTGGTATGGATTTGGAATCAAGGAGTGATCGGTCTGGTTTTGAATTTTTGTACAAATAGAATTCCATACCAAATAGGCTTCAAACAAGTCAAACTCCCTTGTCGTTGTCAGTGCCGT